>VYXB01004451.1:1762470-1924507 GCA_013397135.1 Pachyramphus minor
GGGGGGGGGGGGCGGGGAGGGGGAAACAACACCACAAATTCTTTTTCTGTCATACTCAGTTTAGCCCCAATTTTGAAAAAATTGGCAAATCTGGCAATTGTTGTGGATGTTTTATTATTAGATTTATTAACAAACACTGTTCCACTGAAGTGAGGAAAAATAAATATCAACAACTACTGCTGCCATGAGAAAACTGACAAGCACAAATATCAGCATCCCTTTGACTCCCCTGAAGCCAAGCCTTCATTCTCTAATTTTACCTCTGATATTTTTCTAACGTACTAATTCGAAACGTGCTCTTAATTTTACACCTGGCAGAACCACCTGATACTAAGTCATGTCTCCTGAGCTCCTGCACTGAGGACTGGCTACAGAACCTTCAGAGCCAAGTAAGGCAGTGGAGCCAGACCTAAACAAGCCAGTAGAACATGTGGTTATGTATGAGGATTCTGGAACATCCTGGAAGCCAAGCTTTTTGTAGCCCTGACTTTTCCCCGCTTGGCTTTGACCCCCAGGAGAGCTGAGACTGCTGGGTGCTCTCTGAGAGGCACAGGCTGTAAATGAACCTGGGACCTGCTCCTCACACTCTCACCAGCTGTGTGCCTCAAAAAAGTTGTCTTTTACAGCATTAGGGTGAACAAAGCCATGCCAGTGATCCCTGAAAAACAGTTGCCCTTCTCTTTCCCTTCTCTTTGTTTTTTTTTTTAATAGAATGCCAGGAAAACATGCTGACATCTTCTCTGGTTACTGCTTCATTTTATTAATGAAAGAGCTATAAACACACTGTCTCAAGGCACACATGCTATTAAGCCCATCAGCATCTGGAATTCTACCTGCACATCCCCAAAGATATGAGGGAATGTAGAAAATACAAGATACAGCATTCCTGTGCCACAGACAAAAGTTGCTCTGGGTTGGTGTTCTTAGAGATTTTAGCAGGGTTGTTTGTTTCTTTTTGAAAATGAAAACAGTTCCTAAACCCTTTCTGAGATGCATGTGCTGTTTTAACATACACTTATCCTCTCACACACCTGGGAAGTGCTCTCGGTACACACACCCCGAGTTTAATTTATGCTGAGGGGCCTGTTACATGTTTAACTCAGATAAAGTGTATCCGTAATTAAAAAATGCAGCATCAGAGGTGCAACGTGCATGTAAATTTGCGGAAAGGATTCTATCAACGGAACGAACGCCGCTAAAGACTATTTAAAACCACAACCTAATCAGAAAACTAGGCATCTATATGTATTTATATCAATATCACAAACCCCTTTGACATCCTCAGCACTGCTAGCACTCTGCCTAGAAGCCGACTTATCACAGCTGCCTTGGGCACGCTCGCATGCATAAAAAATCAAGTGACTTGATTAATCAGTCGAAGTTGCTGAATCATGGGCTTGCAGCCCTGCCTGTGTAGCCTTGGCTATCGATGGGAAACCATCAGCCTGGGATTGAGAATAATTCCCATCAGATGGTCCACAGCCCTGGGTGGCCCTTTGCCAGCATTTTTATGAGAGGTGGAATCTTAAAAATTTCGGACCTGAAAAACAGCTGTGTCAAAGGGGTGGCAGGGTGTGTGTGAGAAGAGACTCCAATGGTAAGTGTCAAAAAGGACCTTAGAAGAAGAGGCAGGAAAGCTGTGAGTGAGAAAATCCTGCCTCCACTGGGAAGCTGCCTCCAACAAACAGAGCCAGAGGCTGCCTGGCTGCACCGAGCAGCAGCTGCAGGTGGATCCCAACTTGAGCAAACCCTGTCTGAAATTCAGCAGCCTCACCAAGGGAAGAGTAGGAAGAAATGAGGAAAATGTGATATGGGTGGGGATGGAAAGCAAAAGCAGCCAGGCTGTAGCACCAGTGCAGCCATATCAGGAGAATGGGAACACTTTTGGGTCTCTGGGGCATGAACTACTTTGCCATGAGTTTTCAGAAGTCAGAGAGGCTGGGGAAAAAAGTGCTTTCCCTTTATGCATAAAGAGCAATTTGTCCAGAAAAAAAAGACAAATGTCTGGGGGATATGTTCTATTTGATATGCCCTGTGGAGGCTCCTTGCGTGGCTCATCCTGCCCAGTGTCCAGCAAGCTTCACCTCCTCTCAGGAGGGCTGGAGGCTTTGGGAGAAGGAGCTTCCTTCCTCTGCCCACCTGTGTCTGGAAAAAAGAAAAACCTTGAAAACAACTCACTGAGCCCTTCAGGGACCATGTGCAGCAACCCTGCTGTCTGGCCATGCACCCTAGATGGAAATGGTGCCTCCCATCCAAAGATGTTATCCTTTGGTCTGACCTTCAGGTGAGACAAACAGCCACTGCTCTTCTGAAGGACCCTGACCCAGCGAGGAAACCAAGAAACTTTTGTTTAAAGAAACAAACAAACAAAATCATATGAGTCCCTGGTGAGAGCTGGAGAGGCAGAGCCTGTAGATGCTGCCCTTTCCAGCTCCTTTCTTCCCCCTGCCCACACTGCCCAGAAGATTGAGGCTGCAGTGGAGAGCAAAGGCCTTAAGGGGACCAGTCCAGGCACGAGACTGTTCCTCAGTTGCTGGTGCCTCCTTGCCCAGCAGACCATAACAGAGAGAACCATAATGACACATTTGCCAAATCTTTCCTGCCAGGCAGCTGGTCGAGGCTTTTGCTTTGCTTTTTCGTAGCATGAGCTAAGTGCCCTTGAATGAGTGTCTAGAATAAAAGCAAAAGGAGGGTGAGCAGCCTTTGTGCCAAACCTCTTACGTTTCCTCCAAGTGTGACTCTGCTGCACTTGTGAATAATCATATTAACATATATTAGAGGAGTTGTGTGCCAGTAATGGAAGAGATTGTGAAACCACAGTATCTTATCTATTAAAATAGCCAGAGTAATAATATCATGTCAGCTAAATTAAAAAGAAGTCACCAATCAGGTTGATCACTGCCTAAACCCAGTCTGTCTTTGGCTCCACACATACATATTTCAATATGAACTGACTGTGCGTGTTTTTTCAATATTAAAAGATAAAATATTGTTCTTTGCCATGTTATAAACTAAGTTTGTGCAATGCAACAGATTTTTAAAGCTAAGTTAAAACCTCTTGAGAGTAAGGGTTTTATAATGGAAATGCTGACAGACTCTTAACTATAGCACTGGGATCTCTCTTGCTATTATGACCAGATAAACCAACAAGGTAATTCAATGTAGTGTTCCAGCTCTGAGACACTAACACACTCCTTCTGGTCCCAGGTGCTGAGGCAAAGTTAAATATAAAACTTAATGAAACTGCAGTGACTGACTACAGGGCTGAATGGTTGCCCCTGCACCAGGGAAAGGTGAATCTCTCTCCTGGGAAGGTGTCTGAAAGGCAGGCAGTGACCGGCTGGTTCAAGTGTGAGCTCTGGCTGGAGCCTTCTGAAGTTCTCAGAAGTTAAATGACTTTCAAAAGTCAAATGGCTGCTAAAGTCAGAAAGCTTTGAGAATCAATCCCAGTCCCTGCACGCTGCACACAAGAAATTACTAGAAATGCAGAGCAGGGTCAACTGCCCCACCACATCTCCACACAACAGATGCTGAGGGCAGGATTGTACAGGGGTTGGGGGGCATAGACCTCCCCTCTCTCGCTGCAAAATTGTCCCAGAAGTCTTCAATTTAGCAACTGAAATGCTGGGGAATCCAACTCCACTCACAAAGCAACAGCTGGAGAGAAGCTGAGGAGTGGAGGGGTGTTCAGTCCTTTCTCCATTTCCAGAGCCTTTCCTCTGGCCTCAGAGGTGGGGCTGTGCTAAGCTGGCACAGCAGTTCTCCAGCTTGTGTCCCAATAGATGCCAAAGCTGCCAGCAGCAGGAGTCCAGTTCACGCCGTGCTTTGACACCCAGGAAACTTTGCTACTCCTTTTTGTGCCAATTATAAAATTACTGAGACTACTGGAAGGTGCACACACTGCCTCTACCTACACACAGAATCCTGAGCAAACTTCCCGAGGTTGGTGGGCTGGTAGCACTGCCTTCTGTCAAGACCGTCTGACATTTCCAATTACAAGACTCTATTTTCAGCTGCTTATAACTGTCAGATTTTGACCAGTAACTTGTCATTTTCCATCCTGGGCATCTGCTGCAGGCTGAATTTTTTTGGAAAGCTTCAGCCAAAACAATATAGCTATTCCCAAGGGCAAGGCCAGGGAACAATGCACTGTTTTGTAATGGTAAAAAAGAAAAAGAACTGACATCCTCTTCTTTAAGATGCACCACAACTCCTCAGGTTTGGATAAGGGAGTAGAAATTTAGTCAACTTGTGACCTTTGTATTAAGGATGTGCCTTTTTGTTACGGCTGTGAAAATCTATGCAAGTGTGGCCAAGTGAAAGCATTTGGAAAAAATCCAATCTGACTTTCTGAGCTAAGACTTTTTTTCAGTGAGAATCCTAAAAACTCTGAGGATCCTGCCCTGCTGGGTTCATCTTGCTCTTCAGCTTGTCCGGAAGGGAGTAGTCCCATCCCAAAGGCAAATAGATGGAGAGAGAAAATATAGAACTGGAACAAGGAGGAAATAGTGGGGAACAGGCAGAGTGATTTGCACCCACCAGAGCTGCTGTCTTTCCATGACTGGGGATGGGATCCAGAATCCTGAGTCTTGCCATCAGGAGGCTGCCAGGGAATGCTGTGAGATCCCACCGTGCCCAGTTGGAAGTGGCAGGTTTTACAGCTCCGAGCTCGGCGTGGCTTTTCCTGGGTTCACAGCCCACCAGCAGGAGTTGCAGCTGGAAGGGCTCCATGCTCTGGAAATGAGATGCCAAAATGAACAGCATACGTTCAGAGACCCCATGCAAAATGCTGGGTTAAACGACCTTCCCAGGCCCACAGAGCAGGATTTTGGCAGGGCCCAGGTCTGCAGGGCACCGCTCAGACGGCTGAACTGGGACAGCATCCTGTGCCCAGCTGCATTCCCGCAGCATATGAAGCGGAAAACAGCATCCCTGACTCACCTGTGCTCCTAAACCCACCCTGAGCACCACCCTGTCCTGGACCCAGAGTGGCAGAGGGAACGTGTGACACTAAGACTACTCATGATTTGCGTGCTCAAGTGGTGCAGGCGGCTTCTGTTCGTGGGTTCCCTATATTTTGCTGTAGGAATACAATCATTCATTATCTCCTTTGAATATGGAAATCCAGGAGAGAGAAAATGGAGGGTGTTTTCCTTCTCGAAAGTTGCCTTTGACTGGTGCATCCTGCCTTTACAGAAAGCTGATGTTTACTACTGCGATACATTTATTTTGAAACTCAGTTCATCTGCTGTAAGAAATTACTCAGACCATTAATTTTGGAAGCCAATGCTGAGAGATCACGAATGTTAAGAATTCTAATTATGTTGGGTCTGGAAAATTTAATGAATAAAAGAGACTTTTCATAAGCATCTCAAGCCATAATATTTTAATGCTATTGGCATTAATTAAAATATCTGGAATTTTTAAAGGAACCCTGTCCTTCTCCCTTTAAATATTTGACTTCTAACATTAGAAAAGAAGCAGAATTTTGCTAAAACCACAAAAAAAAATGTTCTTTCTGGCTGATCATCTCATCTATAATCGTGTCATGGGAGGAACAACCTTTTGCTGAAATTTTGTTTATGCTTCAAAAATTTTCTCCTAATAATTTTTTTCCCCATTCCCCCCCTGCTTCCCAAGCACTATCAGGTCTGGATTTGTCTTCTGTGCAGGGCTGGGAAGATAAAAGTCCAGATGATTTGGCATTGTACAAGGGACTGAACTCTCAGTGTCTGATTAATGATACTATCCATCTCGGAAGGTAGTGATTCCCTCCTTTAGAGCTTAGGGGAGAAAATAACCTAACCTTTGAATTCATATTTCATCATCTTCCACTGGCATTTGTGGTTTTCCGCAGGACACACGGCTGCGGCTCTTGGGCAGTCCCAGGGCTCAGTGGCAGCAGTGCTGCTTTCCTTCCCACACCAACCAGCACAGAAAATGCTCTGGGAAAGAAACCTGCCCTTCTGCATCCTCTTTGCAGGCAAGATGGGTTCCCACAGGTTGGGTGCCACGTCCTGTATGCTCAGTAAAAATACCTGGCTTTTCTAGGGAACACCCTTGCACTGTGGGACCGGCAGATCATGACTGCCAAGGCCTCTGCTGCTTGAGCTGTGAATGCAGAGGCCAGAGACAGCTCTGGCATGGCCCTGAGGTCTCAGGAAGTGGGCTCATTCCCTGACTTGAGCACTCAAATGAGCTCAGAAAGATAAAAGGGTTTTGTTGTCTCTGATCTTAAGCTCACGGGTTTTTATTTGGATTCCAGGCAGGAAGCTGTCCTCAGAGAATTTGCTGGTTAATAATACTGGGGCCTTACCTTATTTGATGGTGTTTTCACTTTTTAAGAGTTTCTAATTAAAGGAGGGACACAGGAACTACCATGTGTTGCTCAGCCATTCAGAAAATGGAGCCAGTGGATTTTCCAGGCACCAAACATGCCAGGAACTCCCTCGGATGCAACCAGCGCTGTGCCATTGCCTGGGCAAGGCACAGCCAGGTGAATGGAACACCAGGCACAGCAAAGGAGTTGCCATGCCCTCAGAGGCACTTAAACACACATTTTCTCTTGAAAAGGCCACAACTGTAGCCACCTGAGAAGTGGAAACCGCATTTTGCAGTGGATCAGGGGAGGCAGAGTTTCCCCAAGAAGAGCAAACAGCAGAAAGAGGAGGCTGATCTTTATTTCCGCCAAATTGGGCACAGCCTTCTCTGTCTCAGAGGTGCTTGGCACAAAACAAAGCCGCTCCTGTTGGGCTGCTGCACACCAGTGCATCGTAGCAAACAGGCAGGTCACTGCTTCCTGGCAGTACTTTCTCCTCCAGTGCAAATATGCTGATTCAGCAGGCTGCCAAGCTTGCTTGTGCTTATTTCTGTGCTGGGCACAGCCAGGTGTCACACAGGTGAGGTTGCACATAGACATACAGGAGGCACAGAGGGCTTTTATCTATTTTCTCCATGTGGCTGAGAGAGCACTCAAAGGCACCTGCTGATTTTGTATGTTCGGTGCCGCAGAGAGGAAAATCGATGTGGGAACTACAGATGGCTTCAGTGTTACAGGGTAATCCAGGCTGCTTTTTGATGGAAACAGAACTGATTTGCTCTTAATGGCTTAAGTTTACTGACCATTATATTTTGTTTCATTATTCAAAGGCAAACACTGAAGAAGCATGTTGTGAACACAGTTCTTTCAGGTGGAAGGAGGTGAGAACATTAGTGTAGCATTTCAGACACTTGTTTTAGTGACTTCACATGGTTTCAGGAAGCTTTTCTTCTAATACTGAGCTGCCTTTAGCAGTCTTTTTTTCTCTATGCCTTGGGATCCAGGATCATTTCCGTGTTTATTCTGCACTCCAGTGCTATCAGCCATCCTCAAGTGTTTGTCTCATCACTTTCAAGACTGCATCCCTACCCAGGAAAACAGTGAGGGACCAACTTTCTGCTCTCTGCAGGTTTTTCTCCCAATAAGCTGGAAAATAATGTTTGTTTGGCTCATATTCTTAGCTAGCTGCGGACTCCCCACTGATACCCCCTGCCCTGTCAATTGCTGACTAATCGTGCCTGCAGTAAAAGTAATCCAAGCTGGGGAGTTATTCAGCAGCAGCAGAAGGACCCATTAAAACAGATTATGCTCTCTGCTCTGTTTCTGTCCTTATCCTGCGGGATCACCCTGCCTAGGCACTGCCCCAGGGCACACGGACCCAGGGCTCTGCAAAGTCACCCTGGCTGTCCCCTCAGCAGGGCTGCAGGGCTCATCTCAAGGGGCCAGGCAAAATCCAGGCCAGCGGGGTCTGTGCCCCGAGGGAGCCGGCAGCGAGGTGATGTTAACAGGCAGGCTGTCCAGGAATGCTTCCTTCCAGGCAGGAAGCTGTCCTCGAAGCTGCTGCAATGGTTTTTTAGCTTTCTTATCCTTGATACACAGGCAGCAAAGTAGCTGTGTATTTGGTTTGACTGAGACTTCCTCTGAGGCTTCAAGGGGAGCAAACCCCTATAGCATTCAGGCCCTAGAGAGAAAAAAAGAATGTGCAGTAGTGATGTCCTGGAGTTAATTCAGCCTTGAAACTCAGTGGCTGCTTGGCATCAGGAAAGACCCTGGCCTGGGGAGAGGAGCAGGGTTTCTGCAGGCCATCTAGTCTTTGGTATTTCATAGAATCAGTCAGAGAATGGTTTAGGTTGGAAGGGACCTTAAAAATCATATCATTCCAACCTCCCTGCAATGGGCAGGGACACCCTCCACTAGCCCAAGTTGCTCCAAGCCCCATCCAACCTGGCCTTGGACACTTCCAGGGATCCAGGGGCAGCCACAACTTCTCTGGCCAGCCTGTTCCAGTGCCTCACCACCCTCATAGTGAAGAATCTATTCCTAATATCTAATCTAATCTAAACTTGAGGTGTTTCCCTGCTGTCCTGTCAAAACAAGGCCTTGTAAAGAGCCTCTCTCCATATTTACATCCTTTTCTCTTAGAGCAGCTTGGTTAGAGCAGCTTGTGTGTCTGTCACTGTGGGTTTCATTGCTGCTTTGAAGACCCCATCTCCAGTTTAGCACCTTGCTTCCAACATTGGCTTTCTGGAGGTCCTATGCCTCTGTCTCTCCACCAGCTGTGCCAGATGTGGACTCTGTGACAAGGTCTGCTGCTCCAGCTGCTTTTGCTCTGATCCTGTACTTGCCGTTTCACCCCTCAAGGTGCCCATTTCTTTCCAAGTTGCCAGAACTCTTCCATTCAGTGCCTCAGTAATGCCCACATGTGTCTCTGGAAGTCCTTTTTGTCGGGGACAGTGAGCCAGACTGGCCACAAGGATCATCATCCTCCTTCCCACCTGCTGTACAGAATAACATATACAATCCTCTCACATCCATGAGCTTGATTCAGCCGCTTCCAGCCAAGCCATGGTCGCTGCCAACAACACACGAGCTGCTCTGTGGGGTGTCAGAGAGGACCTGAGGAGGGTGAGGGACACCAATAAAATGGAGTTACCTCAACTGGCCAGTGAATCAGCCACCCCTTCTCCTCTGGAAAGCACTGTGCATGGTTAATGCCACATGGCTGGACCTTGCTGGGCTTCCTCTCCCCACTTTGTTTGATTGTGTGACATTAAAGCTACCCCTAAGCCAGCAGGACAGGCGTGTGCAGAATGTACCTATTTACCTTGCAGGTTTTTAAAGCGACTGAATTCAAATGGGTTATGTAAAGCAGCACAATCTACACAATTTAAATTGGCCTGACTTCTGAAAGCTGCAGGTTCCAGGACCTGAAAGAAAGCCTGCAGCTAGGCTGAGTATCCAAGGGAGGTCCTCTTGGCATACAAAGATCAAGCACAATCTGAAATTCAAACATACCTTTACGCCTAGTTTTTATCTTATTTCAGTTTCATGCAAAATAATGTTGCCCTAGAAATGAAATTTCCCCGTACGTCTGCCACAGCTCTACAATGGCCATTTAGTGGAGCAGCAAAGCAAAGCACCAGGTACTTGACAGCTCTTTTTGTGTCACTCGCAACATGCCTTCTAATTCCAGAGAGCTACTGCCATGTACTCCAACAGGGTTTCTTTGCTTTCCTGAAGCAGTTACATGACTTAAGAGTTTGGTCATCTTTTCTGCTGATCAGAATTGTACATAGGAAGAGGACACAGGTAGAAAGCCATACATATTAAAATCCAGCTTGCTCAGGACACCAGTAATACAATCTATGCAGCTCTGCAAAAGGAATTTTTATTATTTTCCCATCTTAACACTGTAGCATTAATATTTCATTACTAGATTTCACTATGATTTTGGTCCTGTTACTGTCTCAACCAATTTATTGCTTGAGAAGGTTATTTTTAATCTTCAGCAGTAACTGAGAATATACCCTTAGAAAACCTTTCCCAATGTGGAATTTCTTTGCTGTTTCATTATAATTGAGGTGATGCTGTATCCAACAGCTCTTTATGAGAACAAAATATATGCATCAATTTTAAGAGAGGAGGGAGGCTTATCAGTTTCTAGCTCAAAAGTCTGTGTTCTCCACTTGTCTTAATTTGTAATTATAGAATTTCAGGCATTAAGAATGAGGAGAATGAGCTAAAAAGATGTGATCTGATACAGAAAGACTGAGTTTAGCATTGAGCACTCAGTCCAACTGGCTTCTGCAGTACTACAGCACTGGTGCTCCAGCAGTTTCCCTTTGAAAAATGAAGATGTTTATTTGGGCTCTGATTCAAATAAGGTTGAGGGTATGAAAGCACAGGCAGCTTTAGGCCAGATTTGTTCCTCTCTAGGCTTGTGATTTAGGGCCCTGTATCTCAGAGCCAGTCCTGGCAGCCAGAGAATAAGAAAGGGCCAAAGACTTCATGGAGAGTCTGGTCTTAACCTCATCTCCCACCAGCCTCAAGGCACCAGAACAGGGTTTAGCACACAGGGTGTGCACTAACTATAAGAGTTAAAAACGAGTCTCAAAAAAAGGTCTCTCAGAATCTGCTTCACAGTTACAAAATGTTTCTCAGTGTCAAACACAAGCAATTAGTGTTATTTATTCATCCCCTTACCAACGTGAAAAACATCTCAGTCCCCGGTTCCAATTCCCTCCAGCCAGGTACTGCCGGTGATATTGCATCTCCCCTTAATTCCAGCCTGACAGATGTAGGACAGGATGTGCCATTTTTGTCCCTTATCCTACCCTGGGGAGTCTGCTCTCTTTGCTTTGTGGACAACTTCCTTGTCTTCTCTAAGTGCAGGGTTATTTTCCCAACTGTTTTGAGGATATATAAGATGGGAGAGAGGTGCAGGCAGTTCTCTACCAACCACTGACATGAAACATAACTGGCCCCTCACCAGCTGGGAAACTAGGCTATTCCCAAAGGGGTTTTTAGAGGCACAGGGGTGCTGGCCCAGCCCCACAACAAGCAGATGATTTGCCAGTTTGTCCCCTTGGATATAAAGTCAAAATGTTCCCCTGTACATTATAACTTCTCCTGAGAGACTCTTCCTTCCTTAGCTACCCAAACCCTTCCCTAAATTCTATCTGGAGCAATACTGCTATGTACCACCCTTCCTCTGTGCCAAAACACCCACGCAGGGGTTCCCCTGGGCTGCCTTGTACCTCTCCAGAGTGTATCCCAAGGAGCTCAATCCAAAGAAAACCATGGATCTGGCACGCTGCCCCTCGGTGTGCAGCCTGGCACAGCATTAACGTTCACAGACAATTTCTCATGATGCAAACTCAACATGACTCCTTGCAACAATGAGTCTGCAGTGGTCTCTCTGTACAACACCTCCTCCTCCTCTCCCAACCTGTGTGTGAATCCAAAGGATGGCCTCATTTCTCCTCCTTAATCAGTTTATCAAGAAAACATCTGCACTCCCCCTCCGTCATGTCCCTAACCCAAGGACAGCCTGAAAGGATCACTGAGGTACAAAGGACCAAACCAGCCCCAAGTCCCAGTGCAGTCTATCTAATGACAGTCACACGTCAGCAGCTCTCCAGCAGACCTCAGTGCTCCTCAGGTACTGCACTCTGAGGGCTTTTACTGTTCTAGTGCTTATTCTAAAACCCCTTCCGGGGTTTTTTAGCTCTTCTAATTTGGGGACTTAAAACCAATTCAAAGCAGAACAAAAGGACACAAATTTTTCCCTCTGACATTTCATGTGTCTCAAACCTCTCCAAGCCTGCAGGTGAGTGGCCCCAAACAGAATAGATTCAGTGAGTGCATCAGTTTTCATGAAAATATGTTTTGGGGAGAAACCAGGAGGTGGGCTCATACTTATCCCTTTAACAGACTCCAGAAATGACTCTAATCCAAATCAAATGGTCTGTCTTTGACACAGCATCAAAAGAACTCATAAAAGCCTTCCGAGATTCTAAATATTGGGTACATTCTTCCCAGGGAAAATGAGCAGCAGAGCAGATTTTCCGTTGAAAACATTTTCTCCTGTGATTCTTCCTGATCTGAGAATTGTAACGAGTGCATGGAAATTACAAGCTGCTATAAAAATTACAGAGACTAAAACTACCGTTTTATCCTGCATTAGAACAATTTTAACATTGTTAGAGGAATACATCTCTGCAATTTTAAAATTATTTGAGTCATGACAGAAAGACTCACAACTGCAATATTTATCTTTCAGATTCATCTTAGGATGTTCCTGAAGACTTGTGAGATGTCACATTATATAGCATTTTGTGGGGACTGGAGAAAGTCACTTTGACAAGCAACGCGTGTAAATTGGAGCCATTGATTATGGAGGATTTAATTTTATCTGTTCTGTATTCATGGTACAATAAATAAAAGTACTTCAGTGGTCACTGTAGGACTGCAACAACTTCTAGAGAAATGCAATTTATAGTTGCATATTTTTAACAGCAAGAATACAGTTGATTAAATTCTGCTTTCCAGTGCATTTAATGAGAATTCTAATTCTCTAGAGATTTCTATAGGCATACCAGGTAAAGAGGAGTCTATCAAGTCAGAGCTGTGGTTGTTAGTACAAGGAGCTGGTTCCTTTGAAGAGAAATAAAATTCATAAGCATGCATGCATATATTTTAATATTGCCAAGATACATATTGGCAGAGCAATAAATAGTAAGAAGATTTATTACCTACTGTATTTCCCAATGTATACGAATGCAAGTGATGCTTGTGAGGTAAAAGATCTTTCAGGCATGTGTTTGAACTGAGTGTATCTCCAGATACACTCATCCCCTTACCAATGTGAAGAGCAAAGCTTGTTTATTTTGGGTTCTCAGAAAATTTGAGGTTGATTTGGTCTCTACATTTCAACATGTTATCCCATTGATTTCCCTGCCTGCCTGATGAGGAAGGCAAAAGACTTCTTCTAAGGGATGCAATGTCAACTCCTGACTGAGGGCCATCCACTTCTCTAAATGAACAGGGCTAAAAAACTGAATAACTTTTTCTTACCTGCTCCTTTCTGGTATCTGTCTGCTTCAGCTCTCAGATTATGATCATTTTTGTAAGGACTATCTCACTACCACAACCATCTTCTTACATCAGCTTGGAAAATAAGTTCATCCTTCCTAGTAGGAATACTGGGGGTGTCCAGGCAGGACACTTCCCTCTTATATAAACCTGTAGCCCCAACCTCACCTCAGGTAAATTCTACACGAGACAGTTTAGTTTTGGCAAGTGTTTTATCATTGGCTGCAGAGCTGGGAGAAGGACGAACTTTGTCACCACATAACCTGTTAGGGGAAACTCCTTGGAGCTGATAAAATCCATCCCTAATACTGTCAAAGGTGAATGAGGGTATGGCCTCACGG
This sequence comes from Pachyramphus minor, assembly GCA_013397135.1. Classification (NCBI taxonomy): domain Eukaryota; kingdom Metazoa; phylum Chordata; class Aves; order Passeriformes; family Tyrannidae; genus Pachyramphus; species Pachyramphus minor. Next base: position 1,775,725 of record VYXB01004451.1, read on the forward strand.
GGAATGAAGGCACAGATCAGTCCTGCAAGCAGTCCTGAACTACCTTCCCTTTACACTGAGCACAGTGGCAAGTTTCCCTTGTTCCAGGCTGCCTTGTTCTAGCCTGGGTATTGGGAAGTGTGAGTGAAACCCTGGACACGATCAGCTCAGTGGCAAAACCCCATTTGTAGGGGTGAGCAGGATTTCTTCCACGCAAGTATAGGTGTATCTCTCAGGTTTGTAAAAATTATGACAGTTTTTCATCTCCAAACTGGTTCTGGTTTCTGGCAACTGCAGAGTTTATTGATTACTGGGGTTTTGAGTAATTTTTGGGTGTGAAAGTATTAACAAGACTATCCAGTCATATAATGCTTTCAATCTGCAGATTTCAAATTAACTAAGGAGTTTAGTGAGTTTTACCCACCTTTCTGATGGGGACCCAGAGGCATGCAGGAGAGATTTGCTGTTCAAAATAGCAGAAAGGGACACTGCCAAAACAGACAGAGCAGAGAGTTTGAAGCTGTCCCCCAAACCACATTCATCAGGTCACACTATTATTCTCCAGGTGAGTATACTTTTCTTGCCATCATTACATTAGCCCTGGAATTAAACTAGAACCAGTCTCCCCTAAAGAATGCAAAAAAACATTAAAAGCCTTAGTTTTTATCATTTCAGTTGTCACTATCTGAACCAGTGGGTTTTTTTAATACTGACCCATGCTCAATTCTAAATCTTACACTGGAATTAAAAACAAAACACGTTAAAAAAACAACCAAACCCAAAGAACATGAAAAGAACAAATTAAATGTAACTTTTGCTTATGCTGATTTTCAGAAATAGGTTAATAAACATTGCTTAGATGAAAGGAGCCTCAAGCGTTAAAGAAAGAAATCAGAAGGTCTCACTTAAGTGGTTTTTTGGCAGGAATCAAATTAACGAATATGATATGGATTGCTGACAAGGTGCTTGATCATTCTCTGCAGTGAGGATTTTTTAAATGTATATATTTATTTATATAGATATATATGCATGCATGAGTTTGTGTTTGAGTTGATTCCATTAACACTTCATTTGATAATGATAAATAGTGTTTTTATTGAAAAGGATAGTATCAAGAAGTCCTGATTTGCAAGAGTAAGTTAGATTGTATGACATTATTATGTCCTACTGCATTTTCTTCTCCTTTAAAAAACACAAGCCTTCAATGCTAGTACAAAAGAATTCAAACGTTTTATTTAGCCCATAGACAATTTTCCTCTAATTCAATCTGCAAGTAACACAAAGTATTTTTTTGTAAGAGGGTGGAGGATCACATAAAAAAAAAAAAGGGGAGGGGGGGCATAAAAGAGACTTAATTAGATCATGGAACTCTTTCTTAAGCAGTATAGCATTTTAATTTCTGGTAAATTCAAGCCACATCCATCTGGGGGTTGATTCTGTCAGTCTGTATCTGTGTCTGTCTGCCTTTATCCATCTCTCTAGGCATCCAGCGCTGTGGCTTCAGAGCACCACTGAAGGAACGGGAGCTCTGCAAGCGGCGGAGCTGCAGAATCCAGCCCCTGTTTGACGATGATTGGGGCTGACATTGACAAGCACTTACACCCCTTTCTCTGGCTCTTTTTGTTTGGCCTTAGATACACGTGTTGTCTGGCAAAAGTTAAAAATAAAACATTTAGGGCTTCGCTGTGGTCAGTTTTCATGTGCCTCCGCAGTGCGAGGGGGAGGAAGGGGAGGGTGGAGGCGGCCGCGTCTCAGCGTTCTGCACCACTCGCATCAAGGTCAGCCAGAACTGCTGCGAGAGCAAAGCCGGTGCCACCCAGAGCACGTGGTGTGCTATAAAAGATGTTTTCCTCTTGGAAATAATCACCTGAAGGTCCGGAGGGTCTAAGAGACGCTCAGGCTTTGCCCCCACTGATTCAGGCAGCAGATTTAGCTGGCCACACCCTGATGCTACCAGCTCCTGAGCCTCAGGGCTCTTTGAAAATTTTCCATCAAAACTTTCATGGGAAGTATCTGATTTCCTTGAAAATGTCAGCATGTTTTTATTTCATTCTGCTAGGCAAATTAAATATGGAAAATGGAAAAGATATTAGCAGAAACCCAGAAACCCTAATGGCTGGGGGAGGGGACAGTATTCATTTTGTCAATGAGAAGCTGATATTTTCAGCTGAACATCTTGGATTAAAACAGTGATGGCCTGACCAGGCAAAAGAATAACTGGATAAACCTTCCTCTTGTTTATGACCAGCTTTATTTCAGATGTTTATGCAGTAAAGGGACTGCTTCCACCACCTCGCACCCCCCCCCGTTGCACACTGCCAGAGAGGTGGGTATAGGCAAAACACTTCCCCCTCCCCAATTTCCTAAGAAAATCCTGGAGAATCTCTTTGCTACCTTTGTCTGCCAAAGCTGCAGAAGTGTCATAACCCTGCTGTGGATCAGTGGTGCTGGGGGCTCACCTGAGGGGACTTCAGGGTTAAAAGCTAAATTGAACTTTTACGAATGTGGGACCAGAATGGATGAGAACAGGAGGATGGGACAGAGTCCACTGATTGCAGAGCCCAGTGTGCTGCTACAGCAGGCAGACATGCTGCTGGAGCCCTCAGACATGTACCCATCCCCATTACAGAAACAGTTAGAGGGGTTCTCCCCGCTGCTGCTGTGGAAGGCTTTTCCAAAAACTCATATCTTTCATTAGAAAACCTCTTCTACAATACAGGGTAACTTACTGATGATTAGTTTACAGTTACTCATGTAACAATATTGTCAAAGCTTAAAAAAATCCTCTTCATTCCTACCGTGTTTCTGGATGATTTCTTGCAGGCTTTAGTATTCTAAGGCACAATTCCCATTCCTCCAACAGTCTATTCACCTCTCTCTGCTCCTGCTCTAGGTTGAATTTCTTTCTTTCAAACAGAAGTGGCTACAATTGGTCACTACATTCCTGAAAAAGTCTTACTAAAGCCTTCTAAAGGGCATTCATTTTTTTTCCTAGCTCGACTGGAAATGCTTCTTTTGATATAGTGCCAAATGTATGCACCATTCTTCTGTATCAGTCCAACCGACAAGCCTTACCTTATATTAGAAATTGTCATTAGTTCCCAGCTACCTGACCTTGCTACTTGAACTGTTCAATGTAATCCCATTTATATCTCCCCAGTCCCTGAGGATATTCTGTTTTTCTGTATGCTGTCAGCCTCCTTGCTATTGACAAACCCTCCCACCTCCAGCCATCAGCACATTTCTCTAGCAGGTTCCTTTTGTGCCTAGTTGATTAATGGAAATATTAAATGATATTGGTCCCCAGACTGTGCCTTCAGAAACTCCATTTTTAGCTCCCTCTAAACTGGCATCTCCTCTTTCAGCATCATCTGTTATTATCTCCTATAGCCAGTTTCTACTTACTTTACAATCCTGGGCCTAATCTTCATCATTCCCAATCAAAGAATTCTCCATGTGGCCCTGTGTCAGATGTTTCTCTCACAGTGTATATATATCACATCTATTGCCATTTGCTTTGTCTAAAAAGATCAGGATAATCTAAAGATTATCAAGTTAATCTCGTAAATCTGCTTTTGGTAAACCTATTCTGTGTGTTATCCTACTTCTTCCATTTGCTATGCTCTCTGTTACTCTGCTTTCCAAATGCACTCTAATGCCTTGTGTACTACTGGTGCCACATTAATATACCTACATTTAACTAGATCACAGGTTTTTTCATATCTTCTATCCAGGAATCATGTTTGAAATTTCTCATGCCCCTCCTACTTTAACTTAGTCCTAAATACCCTTCAAGTAGAAGTGAAGTTTCAACTGCCAATTCCTCCAGACTACTGTGACACAGATCTTGGAAACTGCTCCTTGAATTTTACTTCTGCCTCAAAGGCATCATTTTCATCCTTCCAAACTCACTCCCATAAAGCCAGTTTTCTCCCACCCAAGTTCAGAACCATTGTCAAGATTGAACACCGAGTCTCAAAATCATCTCGGCTTTGGGAAGCCTCTATGCCAATCTTAAACCCATCCTCCCTCAAGCCAACCTCACTGTTATTTTCCTTGCTATTGTCTAATTTTGATGGCTGAAAAGCCCTACTGTTTGTTTTCATTTCTTTTGCAACTTCTGGGTAGACTTAATTCTCATTTTACCTCCACGATTTTGGGTCTTACTTCCTGTTGATCGTTGTTTCCGTTTTTGGGAGACTTTACTGTCTTGAAATTTCAGAATTTCCTTTCATTAAAAATACCTGCAATGGAACAGTATCAGAAGAACATTTATTCTAAAGCACTGCCAAAATTCGTTATTATCCTTTTTACAGTATAACACAATTTCTTTATATTTATTGACTTCAATAGGTCTTATATTTGAGAAGCATTGCTTCACAGATTCAGAACAGCAGATTAACTGAAGCTGAACGTGAATGTCTGATCAGAAAGCAAACTTGCAGTCCTGTGAGCAGTTGTATAAGGGTTCTGTATGGCCCACCCACTATGCATATTGATTTGGCTGAAATGTAACCATGCAAAGTGTAGCTGCAGCTGGAAATGTCCCCCAGTCGAAACAAAGCTCCTGGATTTAATCTTCCTCTGACTTTATATCAAGTTTGCAACTCAAAAGAGGGTTTCTCTAAAGTCACCTTTGAAAACTCACTTTCAGACCCGCAGTCAAACCCTGCCTTTATTTCCTCCTCCCTGATCACCAGCATCAGGCTGCATGATTAGCAAGTGAATGACAATTCAGGACCCACTGCAAAACCCAAAGTGCAGGCTCATTTGATGACCAGGCCTTTTAATTCAAACTGCAGAAGGGATATGGCAATCCATCCACTTCTCCACTGTAATTTTGACTTTGTAGGGCTCTGAGTTTAATTGTATTGTGGAGTCTAATGGGGATTGTGTTGACAGAGTGAAAAAACAACTCTCTAGAATGTACACTGGACAAACTTTTGAGGCTCCCCATTTGCAGTGCCCTCTCTCTGAACATAGGCATCCCTAGCATAGTGCAGAGTTCTGGAGCTCTACAGAGCTCCAGTTTTTAGGAGTAGAAATGCCTGTGCAATGCACAAAGAACCACCCTTTTGTTCCCGCCATACAGTTCAGCCTCCAAAGCAATCCCATGAATTCACAGCTCATTTCTACAAATCAAAAGCTAGAATAAAACATTTCAAGTGGTCTGGGCCACAGATCTTGTTTCATGAAGAAACAGATGTATTTCAAATATATCTATTCTGTCTATTCCTAATATTTCATATATTAGGTATAGTCTGGGGTACTGTACTATTTGCCACTCGTTCTTCTGGATTATATAGGAAAAAGCTACACTATTGCATCTGTACTAGAAGGTAGATTGTCTTAAGCCTATGCTCAAATGCAAGCCTACCACTGAACTCTTATCATGTTAAGCCCCCAATTAAATGCCCACAATTAAATTCACATGGCTGTTGTGCTTGGTGCTGTTAGAGACTTTGTTGAACAGTTTATCAAGATTATCTCCCACAGTAGCTTCTATGTGAGTGTCAGAATAAAGTCACATTTGGGTACAATTCAGTTATTTTGGTCTCTTACTTTCATATTCATATTTCTATAGTATACTGAAATGCCTGTACAATTCAGCTTCTTGCTGATGAGGCTTGATTGTAACTGTTAATCCCTTCTGGAAGACCAGTGTCATACCCAGGTTTCACATATAGGAATTGAAACATACAGGTTCAGTGACTTATCTAATGACAGGTCTGAGATACAGCTGCCAAATCAAAACTGAATTTACCATTTCAGCCTCGTGCATGTGGTCAGCTCGCTTCAGTAGGAGATATTTCTATAACACATTTTAAAACTGACCAAAGTCCAACCCTCTTTGGTAAATCAGATTATAGTTTCTCTGTGCAATAGGAATTAATTATTAAAAATGGCTCCAACCTTAATTTTAAGTATCTCTTTATTAGTACACAACTATATCCTGTGCTTGGTGCCACTGAAAAGGCTGTTCTTGTCTTAACATCTAGAAAAGATTATTAATGTCCTTTATCTGTGGTTCTGTGGTATTGATTTGCTGCCCCAGTTAACAGGAATATGTTGCTAAGGTAAGTGACGTATTTATACCCCTTTCTTTATTGAATTGTCCTCTAAGTGAAGAAATCTGGCTCCCCTATACTGAGAATTATCTTGTTTCCATTAATAAGATGGCAAAAAATAATATCATATCTCGTGCTTTCACATTTCAAGTAAACATTTCCATTTTGTTCACTGGCACACAAAGTAGAATATTTATTCAGATAACCACAAGGCCACATATAATAAATGGATAACATTTGAAAAATACAAAATAATGCTTAGATAATGTGACTTCAAGCAGTAACTTCTTTCTATTATGAATTTTGCTTTGATACTTGTCTTCTGTTTCATTTAGAATTCCCAGCCCTTCATTATTAAATTATAGCCTACAAACTATTAAAATTTACCAATTAGACCTGACAGATTTTGGGGTTTTTTTCAAAGTGGAGTGTTAACTGTTGATTTATTGCAAGAAATATTCACATCCCTACCCTTCAAGCACAACCAGCATCTGCCCAGCTCACTCACAGTAGCTGCTGGATTTACCAGCCCACGCTCCCCCATGACTGCGGGTACTGTGAGGTGTCAGTGTAATGCACTTGTCAAAAAGACAAATGCAACTTGAGGATGTATCCAGGAAGGTATTTCCAAATGCAGAGACCTTACACCGCTGCACAAGGAACTTGTATCACCTCTTTGAAACAGTCTGAATAATTGTGCTCTTCAGAATCACACACAAAAATTTCCAACGGGTGCAAAAGAAGGACGACTGAGGCAAGGAGGGATGAGGGGTGAAAGCAATAAAAAGAGGGATGAACAGTTTAACAGTTTAACCCAGGAGAGAAAGGAATTCTCTGCTACAGGGGATTGCTGGCACTGAAGCAAAAAGTATAAATCGGATGAATTTAGGCTGAAGTAGAGGATTTCTAATCATAAGAGCAAAGATGTTTTAGAACAGGCTCCCATAATAGTAGTGCAGCAAAAGAAAGTCCAACTGCCTGCAAGATGGAACTTAATGTAAATGTAAAGGATTATGTGATTTGAAAACCAGTAACAGCTGGGGGGGTGACTTCCTGCTTGTTTCCATTGTGAATTAACAACGCAACAATCAGACTTTTACTTGAAGTATATTATCAATAACAATGTGCAATTTTATGTGGTTTGTGTATTGTTGGAGCTGAGGTCCTCTTCCAAACTCCCCAAAGGAAATGCAACAAGTGCAAAGGCAACTAAGAAGCTGGTGAGTTCAAAAATGTGGTTGAAGTGGAATGTGTTAAAAAGGAAGGAGGTAGAAAGTGTCTGGATCATAGTTCAGTCCAGGTCCAAGCTAGAGCAGGTCCAAACTTGTCTGGGAAAGCAAAGGATGTCCAACCACAGCAAAGCAAAATTCTCCCAATTAAAGAGAGCAAAGAAAACTATCGTCACACATAATCAAGAAGACAGAGATCTTCCAGAGGAACTATCACAGAACAGGGCTGAGAAGGAGGGAGGTCCCTGGTCACAAAATACCCCTCTGCAGGTGAAGCCCACTACTGAAATCAGGTACCTGAAAGGGAGAAGGTCACTTTTGCAGCTGTTTCCACACAGGAGATAAAAGTTTCCTCTTGTTTCAGGCTGGTATTAGAGTCCACCATGAAACCCAACAGCTACGATCAGAGTAACCCTCTAGGTAAGCCAAATCTTGGCAAAATTGCCAGCTATAAGTTTGTTGATAATTAATTATTTTGAGAAAAGCCAGGAAAAAAGAAAATCCATATATAAAATCTACTTCTTATGCAAAGCATGGATTTTGTAACTAAAACTGACAATCCTTATACTCCACAAAATGTGCACAGAGGTAATAAATCCAGCATTAAATAATAATTTCATTATGCCTTTGGCTATACAATGATTTCAACTGGTTTTCTTTTCCACATTATAACCAGTCACTGATATGTGTTCTTTAGATCCATAATGATGGAAGGGAGTTAAATTTAGGAAATAAAAGGAGTAGTTCTTCATGATACATTTTTTGACCAGAAGACTGTAAGGAAACTTATCTTGCATTTCACTGTGACAGTGTTTTCCTATCATTTCATTCAAATTATCATTCATGTACAGTATTTATTTTTAATTTAAAATTAAAATGCTGAATAATTAAGTACCACAGAGAATACTAATGTGTGGAACAAAGTGGGACAAATAGACTCTGTCTACAAGATTTCTATGATCCTCTCTCCATTAACATAAGCATGAGTTCTACTGGGTATTTACATATTAGATTTGGCAAGCAATAATACAATGAGAAGTAATTTCTGCATTAATATTTTTTTTTCTTTCAAATAAGACAAGTTCCTGAACTTGTCAAACATGAATGCAAAATTATGAAAAACAATACTAACCAAAAACTCTTGTTATTAAAATGCATGGTGACTAATTATTGATCTGATGCTATTCTGCATAAAGAAGACATGCTTGAATGAACAGAAATATTTTAAAATCATTAATATACATGTGTTTATTTTACTGAGTCTAAATTGGAAGTGGTAGATTATTCTTATTGTCTAACGAATTAGGAAGTGTGACAATACTGCTCTACAGCGCTGATGTATGATATCTTTCTCCTTATACTTATTAATTTCTGTCAAATTAAAACTAAAACACTCCTGGAAACCTTGAACAGCCACAGTATGAAAATCAAATGTGAATTGCTATTAGAAAAGCCGTAGTACCTTAGATTGCTCCAGGCAAACACACAGAGATACAATACTAAACACTGTCTTTGTATAAGAAAGGAAAGGAAAAAATCTCTTATGGGACGTGCTGCCAGTTGAAGCTGAAGCCCTGTCAAAACTGCAGTTCTTCTGTGGGAACATGGTGAAATCGAAAATCTTTGTGCAGCTGGGGTTTCTCTTCCCTTCAGTTTTCCACTTAAAACAAAAACCTAAGTGAAATTCGGTTCACTGCAGATTTGCCAATGCATCATTTCACTCTAAGGACAGATTAATAATTTCTGAACTTATTTCAATTGAATTTCATGGCCAAGATATCCAGTAATTTTACACCTCCCTACAATGACCTTTATACTGTACTTATTTTACAAAATATCACTGGTAACATTTTTTCCATTCCAACAAGCTTCAGGATACATATATCTAGATATTACTTTGGAATTACTATGGTGTGGAGTGCTCTGTAAATAATCAATGACATGTAGCTCGTTCACTGTAAAATTCTGAGGAGCACAGCACTGAAGACTGTTCATCTTTAATGCATTTTGTACAAGTCAAAGTTAACCTTTATGGAAGGTACAAGCTCATTTCGATGAATTCCTAAATCAGCCCTACTAATCTAACTCTGGATAATCACAAATATACAGTGTAGCAATAGCAATGTACCTCCTGCACAATGTGACTTCCCCACAGAAAGTGCTGTGACAGAACAACTCATTTCCACAGCCTGAACACCCCTAAAGTTCCTTGGTACTCTCTCTAAAAGCAGGTTCTGACACTCTTGGCACATTTCCTTTCAGTTATTCATGGAGGCAAACGCTGTTGTCACAGCTGAAAGTTTTTATAAGTTTATATCCCACTGCCAGAACATACAAAGCACCCAAATGCTATGTGATGTACCCAGAGGCATCGAGTACTTAAGGAAATTCCCCAGAGCCTTCTCTTCCAGGGAATATTAACACATTGATACATTGCCTGCATATAGATATTCTATCTTAAAGTGCAGTATTACATTACTTGAAAAATATTCTAACATTCAGAGTCCCTGGTTTTAGGAAGAACTGGTTATTACCCAGGAGTAGTTGTTGTATTGCACTGCTGGGGACAATTTAGAAAGTTAGGACCATAGTTCTTCTAGAAAGTAAAACATACTCCTAGTTATGCTGGTGATCCAGGGGCCTGCTACGGGAAGTACCATCCACTGTCTCCATGGGCACTTGACTTCCAGGCCTTCCCTGTGCCAGCACACAGTGCTGCTCTGGAGAACAGGGGTAATGAGTGCCCTACAGAAAACATACAGCTTATGTCATTCATTAACTGCTGTTTTAACACCTCTTTTGGCAAGGTATTTATAGCCCTGGACCTGGTTCTGCTTTGCAAATCAGGCCTTTTACCCTACGCTGTGCCCCGTTCCTGCTGTGTCAGTGTTGGGGGTGTGATATTGTACCACTGTGATCCGCTGCTCCTCACCAAGCTTTCTGTTGCCAAAGGCTCTCCTGGCAGGGGCAAATTGCTGTTGAATTGTACTTGCTGTTCTTCTGCTGAGGTGTTTTATTGCTTTTGTAGATATTGATCTGCTTTTGGAGTTGTTGAAACCAAACATCTCTTTCCATGAAAATGTCCAAGAGAAGAATTTTTTCGGGAATTATAAACTCCAAAACTCTTCTTTGACAAACCTCCCCTAAGCCATGGTTTTCAGAAGTAGAGAAATGATTCATATGGAACAGGCTACCAATAAAGACTGAAACAAGCAATAGTTCCTCACTATAACATGCTATGAAAAGGGGTATTCAGAGTTCTAAACCAATATCTTCACAGCCAGGAGCCTCTAGGCTATCTCTGGGACCGGTATCTCCCATCTGCTCTCTGACAGTAAAGCTCTATTAGAGTTGAGGGGTGACAGGCAGTACAGTGATTTTCTTATTTTGGTGAAGTCACTTTGCCATGTCAAACATAAAATCAGATTTTCCTGAAAACTACTCACTAGATCTGAGCACAATTTTCTAACTTTCAGTTTAACAGGAGGCTCGATGCAATAGGGAACACCAAGCACCTTGAAGAGAATTGCTTCATTTCACTTATGCAGCAAGGTTATACTAAGATTTTCCCCCTGTTTACTCAGTAGAATGTACTTTTGGTTTGCCAAATACAGTTCAGTCAAACTACATCAAAACTCTGTTACGAATGCAAAGTAATCAACAAAAGAGGGCTGATACAAACACATCACCCCAGCCCACAGACTTTGGGTAAACAGTTGTCCAGACTCTTTGTTTCTCTTCTCCCCTGTGCAGTTACTCTTTCACCCTTATTTCCTGCCACTGCTAGATGAGAAAAGCAAGCATTTTATTGTGTTGTGGTAGCACATAAGAGCTCATTTCATAAATGGACCCCACTGTGTTATGTTACATAACCCTCACAGTAACATAACACTATTTCTACAAATAAGCACAGTTAAAATTTTAACAGTTGGTCTCACATTGATCTACTCCTTCATCTCGACCTTTCCCATCACCGAAGATTGACTAGGATATAAACATGCAAAAGCAGAAATAAAGATTTTTAATAGGTTGGATCTCTATGAATTGGAGTAGCTTGGAGGAGGTCAATAGAGCTGTACTGATTTACAGCAGGTGGATATGCATCTGCCATGGCATACTGGCCATATATGTATATTTGGGAAGGAAAATTAATAGCAAATAAAAAAACCAGCAATGCTTTTATAATGTTTAACATGAATCCCTAATAGCAGCAGCTCAATAAATATTTTGAGCCTCTACTGTAAGAACATAATGAATTGTGAAAATTGTGGTATTCTTTTGATGTAGTAAGTTGAGAGCTCTTAGTGAATCAACTTTATAATGAATTCTTTCAGATACTGATGAAAATGGTTCACTTACTAGGGAACGTAGCTTGATTTTGAAATTAATGTGGTAATTTAAAACTACTTTGGTAAAAAAGGTTTAATGACAGCTGAAACCTGAAAAGTATAAAAGATGGAGGTTCAATGAATAAGGCATTTGCTCTTTCTGCTCTCCCGGTTTAGCTGATGGCCAACATGAGTGCTGTTGTCTGGGATTATTTGTTATTATCACACAACAAATTGGTCAAGTTCAGCTCCTCATATGGTGGACAGACACTGCATAAAAACTCCCAAACAAACTCTGGCTGCCTTGAAACTGGTGGCAGAGCTCCATTATTTCCCACGGTCTCAGCTTGCTTCCAATCTTCATAATAAGTATAATGACAAAAATTGAGCAACAGAAATGGTGGTAAGCTGTGAACCACCAAATCTCTGTCACCTTGTACCCTACAGTCACACAAAACTGCAGAATTCACACTTGATGTCTAAAATTATCAGCATTAAGGACACATTCCTGATACAATGTAAGAGATGAGGACAAGCAAAGGATTATTTTCAGAGGTTTGGATTTGGTCATCAGTGAAAAACTGTTCACATGACCACCAACAACCTAATCTTATTTTCTCAACGCATTAGGAAATGATTCATTATCTAATCTTATTTACATCATGGGCATCCAAGTCATTCTCCTACTCTCTTTTTTAATCCTTAAATCCCAGCTAAATGGATTATGCCAGTACAATTTGTGTTTGGAAATCCTACCTCTGATTGCCTTCTGGGCAAAAATAAATACCATCACATGTATTCAGTCTAAACACTGGAATCGAGTCCTCATCTGGGGTAAATTAGCAGAGCTTGGTCAGATGTATAGTGAGTTGCATCCATTTTATTTGTTTACAGCTATTGAAATATTGGCTACTACTGTAGGCAGAGAGAAATTCAGGACTCCTCAGATATTTTCTCTACCACCTGAATGTGGTTAAGCATCATCTTGCAACACTTTGTCCGTAACTATTAAACATCTCTAACTATTATACATCTAACTATTATAACATCTATTAAATATCTATGATTATTAAATATGCATTAAAAAATAGCTCTCAATGACACTCTGTTGGTACCCAGGTTGAAATAAAAGCAGTGTGTGCAGAAAAAAAAAATAAGTGGAGTAGAGGACGACCTTAGATGAATAGTGCAAAACTTTACCTGTACATGTTTTCTACTTTTTTAAGTGATCAAATCAGCTGAACAGTATGGAATATTTCAAGTCAAAAGGCATATTTTTTTCCTGAAAATCTTAGTAGTAGTTTTGTTCTCATAGGACACTGAATATTTTTTCAGAAAACAATGTCTAGTTACAATATAAATCACCTGGGAATTCTGGCCCACGCTTTTAGCCCTTGTAAATCCTCTTTTTGACTTTCTGGCTGCGCTTGTTTACAAGGATTCATGAGAAATCTGAAGCCACAATTTTTTTACCAATAAGTGCAGGAGGCAAAGTAGTTTAATGATGTGTGGCTGCTCCAGAAATCACCTCTGTCCTTCCCTCCAGCATATTTAAACACAGGCAGGGCTAATGACCAAATCTCAGGTCATTAGTAACTTCAGTCTAGTTGCTGCATAAAAGCAATGCCCTTCCTTCTGGTAAAACAGGATTAAAATGGGCTTGTCATTTGAGCCCTTTATTTTGTTATATGGTCTCTATGCCTGTGGTATCCAGTGCACTCAGCATTTACAGAGAACCTGTCATCAGTGAGAAACTGAGGCAAAGATAAATTACATGACTTGCCCTGAAACTGAACTCAATTGAACTCAAACTGAACTCAGATTTCCTAAGTCCCAACCTGACAACTACTGGAATCATCTGTCACTAAAATAATATGAAATTTAGAAGAAAATGGTACCCCCTACCCATCCTCCTCTGTATTTATCTAGTATGATGTTTGATTCTGTTGTTTTACTCTGGATTAGTGTCTTATACATTCTTAAGACCAAAGTGTCTTGATTTATGATAAGGTTCATAATTCTAAATCTGTCTAATCATAAGGTTGCATGAAATTCTAGGAAGATTATATGACAAAATCTTTGAGGAAAAAAAAAATAAGTCTTGGCTTTGTCGAGAAAATAGGATCATCCATATTTACCTGAACAGAAGTTTTGTCCAAATTACTCATGGATTGTTGGTTGGTGTGTTGGTTAGTTTGTTATTGGAGTACTTTTTGGTAGTGATTTTGGAAAAATACCTCTGAGAAAATGAGACCCAGCAATTTAGTTAGGATTTTTAACATTCCCTATATCCCTACTCTGCTATCCTCAGACTGTACCTTTTAAGAATTTTCTCTACATTTATTAAGTAATACAAATAACACTAAAATAGGGGGGATTGTTGAAATGCTAAAGGATTTAGTTGCTTATAGAATAGCTTTGATAGCACTAGTGGAAATTTGAAGGGCATAAAGGAAACAATAAATATAAGTCAGAAGAGCAAAAGACATATTCTAATGAAATCATCCAGGTTTTCAAGAAAAAAATCACTTATTAGTGCCAATATCCTCACTTTCTATTGCAGTGTCATCTTCTTTCCTCTTTGCAGAACAGTAGTGTATACACAGTAAATAATGTTGATGTTAACAGAGATGCACTAAACTAAAAACATTGGGATTTGGGAAAGAAGTAGTTAACCTGAAGAGGAAAAAAAACCCTGGGTGTATTTGACAGATCCAGCTCAAGAACTCTCAGTTCCAAAGGCAGCAGCAGTGAAGAAGGTTAGCAAGATGCTAGTATACATTAAGAAAGAGGTATATCTGTAACAAAGCCAATAAAATTACATTTTTACTATGTAAGACCCTGTGGTGGTAGACCAAATTTGCAACACAATGTCCAATTTTGGTCACGAGAGTGGAAGACAGATGTAACTAAACTGGAGAAAGTACAGCAGAGGGCAACCCAAATGATTAATGTACTGGAGAATGCTAACACAGTAGCTAAGAGAATGATGAAATGGGAATTATTTAGCCTCAAGGAAAGGTGATTAGGAGGTGAACTGACTGAAATATTTAAACTACCTGTGGGTTATTATAAAATTAAGCTGGAAGATGAATTTGAAATTTCTTGACAGACCAGAAATAAGGGAGGCAGGATTAAATACACATTAAATAAATGACCTCACTGTGGTACACAAGTTGGCTGAATGAGATGCCTCCATTTGGAAAGTACAGTCCTTGTGCTACAGCATATATAGGTACTCAGTGTCTTGGAACAACCTGACATAACTGGTGGGAGCTGAAGGGTTGATCACTGACAGCATCAGCAGGGAACTCCCTCGCTGGCAGAAGGTTTGTGTGTGGTGAGATTGCTCAGTGCACATCACATCCAGGTGGAGATGGGGCTGCCTGCTTCTATACATACCTACAGAGTGGCTAAATGTCAAGTTCCCAAATGGACCTGTTAGTTCCTCACCAGCAGGACTCATTCAAGAGGTCTTTGGATGTCGTGCTCTGAACCTGAGGGTTCATCACCCCTACCTTTAGCTAGCTAAGGTAAGGCAAGGCACTAACTTTAGGATGATCAGCTCCCACTGCAGGCACTGCTTCATGCCTGTTCTAAGGCTTGTGCCTAAGATAGGTAAAATTAATTGCTCTCTGGAGATGGCTTTATCTTTCCATTGTCTCCACTGGCAGCCTCACATCTAACCAGGCTGCAACCTTCGTGCTGGGTACCTTTTTGGCAACCATTACCATGATGCCTCTGAGTTATGACACGAAGTCTAGAGACCATGAGCATACAGAAAAAATAGAAACTACTGAGAAGTGGGGGCCAGGTTTTAGACCAGGTGGATGGCATTGAAGGCAAGATTGAAGTCCCCAGGGTGAAGTGAGAGATGATGAAGAGAGGTAAAGAGTTCAAGCTCACTTAGAGTCATTCAGGAATCTGGGAGTTAAGCAAAAATTTTTGATGAACAAACAGTTCAGTTTGTCACTGATGGATGAAGGCTCTGAATCTGCATTGAGACAGTCCTGACATGGTCCTTAAACAATGAAGACTAAGAAAAAGAAACTGTACCTGAACAAAGAAAGGAAGAGGACACAGTGGCTATTAACAGTGAAATATGATGGGTTTAATTAGCAAATGCTAATTAAAGGACTGGATATACAGTGGAATGGAAACATTGAATCTCAGGTGAAAGTAGGTGATAGCAGAATACTATTAATCTGAAAAGGTATAATGAGAAAAACAAAGTAAGAGAAAATGGAAAGGCTGATTGTTCCTTCCAGCAAGAAAATGTTATTATCAATAAAAAAATTAAGTGGAGCCTATTTTTTCTGTACTGAAACAAATTTTATACAGTATGTATAATGCTGGAGATATATTTTTTGCATTAAGAAGCCTAAAAATGGATAATATTAATTTCCAAAATAATATAGACTTTAGCAAATTGTGGAAATCAAGCCACACAGGAAACAAAAAACTGTAGAGAAGTGATGGGTTCCACAGCAGTGATATAAGCAGGATGGAAAAGAAGTGGAACATGGGAAGAAAGAACTAGAAAGAGAATTAAATGTAAAAGTAGATGTTCAGAACAGAATATAAATATGTGGATAGATCTAAAGATATCAAAAAATGTATCAAGCAGGATGATCAAGTTTTACTCTTTTCAAACTACTTCAGCAATAACTGGGAAAAAAAATTAGTAAAAACATACTTTCTGATGGACTCACTCTATTTCAAAGTCTGTTGGGTTTATAAACCACCTGCATGAGATGCAAGAGGATCATAATTCTCCTGCATTATGTTTCCAAAAAATGAACGAAGCTGAGCAATAAAATACAAGTTACTGCACAGTTAGAATTCAGTGATCATGCCATTAGATGTGAAACATTTGTAAGGAAAAGGCAGTGACATCATGCAATGCTGTTATTACAGTCAGATTCTAAAAGAACATAGAACAAATTTAAAAATTTTCTTGAACAAAGTGTTTGACAGAAAAAAGATTATGGTGTACTGGTAAATATTTAAGAACAGATAAAGATTATAAAATCAAAATTAATTCCATCAGAGCCCACTAGATTTCAGCTGAAGAGCTTGGAAGCTGAAAACAATTTTACTGAAGCATAAAATCACAGATAAACAGGGGTAGTCACAAATACTGGAAAAAACATTACCATTAGTGTCTGCACCATACCCAATCTATTGATTTTTTTTTTCTTTTTAAGGTAACATAAAGTGGTTTGATTTTAGTGGGTGGAAACATAAATTGAATGTGAAGAGAAATTGCAGATATTGGGACAATTTACCCCTTGCCAAGATTGAGAGGTTAAGATAAAATTCAAAAAAGCAGTTTAACAGCCCTGCTCAGGTCTTTGTTATCATGTTTGTCCTTCCAGAAGTACAAGGAAAACACAATGAGACTGAACAGTTGCAAATTCAGAAACATTAACTTAATAATTTTGCTTCCTGGTACTGCCACCTCACCAAGACTCCAAAGATGCAGTGCAGTAAATAGGCTGTATATACAAGGAAATTTTTTTTTCTTTTAAATGGTTTTGAAGCACTTTGCCTCAGAGTCTGCACCAGCCTTCAGCTGTCAGGGTTGTAGGATGGTTGGCCCCAGTAGTCCCACAACTGCACCCTTGCCGGCAGGAACTGGCACTGATTGTTGTTAGAGGATTGGACAATGCAAATCTATATGAGTCAGATTGGGCAGTTCTTATTTTTCATCTTTGTGAGTGTGTTTTTAGAAGACAATAAAGGACAATTTAAAGAGGAATGACAGAAACCATCCATATTGCAAGTACTATAACTGCACATGTGTGTGTGTTCGTACAATGTATATACATTTAAGAAACGCCTGGGTTTTGTTGTGGAAACATAATTATTATGAACTTAAATACATCTAGACAGAAAGACATGACTCCTCTCCTTACTTTCGCCTTCTTGTCAGACAAGAAGGATGATGATTTGTCTCCTTTTAATAGAAAAATGGCAGCATGTTTCTGCTCACACTCTGACAGGGAAGGACTTGACTGCTTGAAAAAATAGTGGCTGCCAACTGTGCTCTGAGTAAAACTAGGGCTGGTCTTATAAACTTGGCAGTCCAAGTGTAAGATAGAAAATGAACCCTTGGCAATGTCATGTAAGGAGAGGCTGAAAAATATTTTATATATTTTATCAAAGTGGCACTCTGAATATGTTAGGTGTCTGCAAAGAGTGGAGGCTAATGATGGGGCTCTTCCTAAACAAAGACTCGTGGTTGGGTGGTAGAGTCTCTCTCTCTTTCCTCTTTCACAGGACCAAATGTAAACAAGGTGTTGATTTAGCTTTAGTTTTCTGTTCCCCAGCCCAATTGCTCCCTGCATGCAAGGGGAAGGTCAATACCAGAGATACCAGGTGAAATGCTGCTGTGACTTACAAGGTTGTGCATGCTCATTCCCAAAGACAGTGGTGCAGGGAGGGATGGAGGGTGCTTTGTGTTGTGTGTCAGGCTGTGGGCACGAGCTCACCCTCAGTTATTCATATCTACAACATCCTTGGATATGATGTGATAACAGCCATGGGACTTAGAGATCCTGCACTGGGTCTAAGAGAACATGCTGTGGCTGGTTAAAGTATAAAATGGAATGTAAGGTTTGGAGATGCTGCTCCCTCCTATCCCATTAACTTACAGCGTGATGGGAAGCATGGCAGCTAAACACAGTGCCTCAGTTTCCCACTTACAAGCAAGGGACAGTAAAGTATTTTTGTTGTGTAGAGTAGGATAATCCTCGTCATTACAGCCTAGATCATGCTTTGATATCTCAAGTGAGTAAACACAGCTGAACTGTACAGTATTATCATTCTTAGAACAGCAAGGAAGAATTTTGGCTGTTGCAAGGCCTTGACCTTTTTCTCCCACTTTCCCTTCCACTCAGAATGCCCAAAACACATGCTGAGGAAATAACACTGTGATGGCAGCTAAGGAAGGGCCAGTGGGTACTGAAGTGTGGCTTTGTCAGTTTAATAAGCTGCTGCTCTTGCAAAAATGGCTGCAGTCTCTAAACTTAACCCCTGAGAACTTCAATTATTTTATCTACCAATCTTTTGGATTACTGACACCCTCTAAGGGAAAAGCTGTTGTCTTAGATTAGCCAAAGCAGCTACAATGCTGTCTTCCTTAGAGACGGAGGATGACTTAGCTGTCTTATCCTTGGAAAATCTATATAATCCGAAGATTAATCCAGAAGACCCTGATCTCTTTGCAGCAAAAGGCCATTCCTAACAAACTGCTTTCTCTCTAGCAAAGCTAGCTCTTCACTTTCTCTTTCAGCCTAGAGTAAAAAGAGCTGTAACTGTCCTAATAAAAGCATTTTAGTGTCATGGATAGCAACTGTCATAATACAATTTCTTGCCTAGATAAAATTTATCCAGAGAATAAAATGGTTCCTACATTCCCTGCTATGAAAAAAAAAAAAAAAGAGAGAGAGAGGGAGAGTTAATTGCTATCAGTTAAATGAAAGCACAGAGGAAACTAGATGAGCAGCTTTCTCTTGGATCTCCTATAGGTTTCTTAGGCTACAAAATACTTGATATTGTATTTATGTTGACTTTAAAATCATTGTGGGATACAAAATAATGCACATCGCCTCTCTGAGCTGCTTCATTAGCCTGATTTACCTCCAAGATTCCTGTTTCAGGCAAGTCTGCTAGTCTTGCATACAAAAGGATCAGCCACAGTACTCTGCAGCATAAGCCAAGTCTTTTGTCCTCCCTGTAAGAGGAAATAAAGAAAAGTACAAAACAAAAACAAACCTGCCCTGCAAAAGTAGCCTGTCAAATTAGCAGGGCACTTCAAATACAAAGATCTTCAAATCCTCACTTTTGCTCTATTTTAGAGACAGAGAAGAAAAGCCTCATTTAGCCACAAAACACAGTCTTTGACACACTGCTTTTAAAATAACTAATCGATCAATCTCTCCCTCCCTCTGTCCATCTTTTAAGAGAGAAGATTGAATGTAGTTTGAAAAGAAACATCCAAGAACGCTCGTCTGTGTGACAAAGCAAGAGCCAGATCTAAAGCAAACAGTAAAAGCTGAAAATGTCCCCGCTCCTCTGAAAAATGTAGGCTAAGAGGCAGAGTCCTGGGGCAGGGTGTGGGAGCTCCACGGGTTGCTGAGGTCCACTGCAAATGAAGCCACATAAGCTCTCTCACCTGCTCCTACCAGTGATTGTGGGACATTTCGGTGTGACCTTTTGAAATGTACATAAAATACTGTAGATCGTCTCCTCTCCTCAGGGCATCTGTAGCATGAGACTGAAGGTGGCCTCACAGTTGGCAGAAAGTGTGTGGGGCTTTCTGTTTACATTTATTTGTGTACAGACACTGGTTTGTTTGCTGCTTTTTCTAAATTACTGCCCTCTGCATTTCCTTCATTTTACATGCACTGCTGTTAAATCACTTTTTCTGATAAATATGGAAACTTGATGAGTTGAAAAAATCCTTCCATGTCAATTCTGCAGTTCATATTCATGCTGAGATTGTATCTAATTTTGAAAATCTTCACACTTGTGCCCTGCCATCATGTGTAATCTTTTATGCATGGCTACCTCCACTGCTGCTGAAGCAGTTGCTATGCGACAGATGAACCTGCTCCGTGGGGCCCTGACATTAGTAAAAGCAAATTGACCACAGGAGCACTAATCTAGCATGAAAAGCAGTTGGTGCCGTGCATTTCCTAGAGAAGGATTACCTAATCAACAAGCAAAACCTCCTCATAAACGTGAGCTGAATTACCTGGGCCTGGATTTCCCCGTTTCACACCTTTTTTGCTACATCACATCATCCTGAAGAGTGGAGCCTGTGAAGGTGCATTACTCAAGAGGAGCAGAGACTCACCTCAGATCAAATTCTTCAGCTCTCACCCTGGCCTGCTTGCAAATTTGTCATCTGGGCTGGTAGTCCCTGTAAGTTCTTTCTTCAAGGTTACCAAAAACTGGTAATGAAGACAAATAAAGACAAAGGATGGTCAGACAACAGTGAATGTCACTCTCTTCTCACCTCACGGATAAGCCATATGAACTGAAAGTGTCAAAAAAGGGTCAGATGTGAAAGTAGTTGCCTAATCCACATGGAAACAGGGGTATAATGCTTTCTGCTCAAAAAGCACCACAGCACACTGCTGCCTTTCTTGGAGAGTGATCTCAGGGGAATTATACTTTGCCAGCCGGATCACTACTAACATCATTATTAGTGATTTAACCCTGCAAGTACTGGGTAATTTTCTTTGAATCCATCACCAAACATATGATTATATTAGAGAAAATGAGTCCTGAGTCACATAAAGGTTCAGCTGACCTCTATCTGGATGTTTCTGAGGAGGATAAGGCTAATCATCTACTGTTTTCTCCTAGAGGTAGAAAGGCTTTTTAACCCTTATCTTCTCACAGGTGAACAGAGTTTTTGCAAAAAAGTGACTTCAAAAGCCACTTTCGAAGAAGCAAAGATCTTATCATGTGAAACATTTTCTGGAGAATTACTGGTGTTCCTGGGGGATCCTCCACATTTGGAGGATTCAGATTTGCCCAGTCAAGGGTGTCTGCAACTTCCCTACATCCCAGTGAGATACAATTTATTGCATAAAAGGCAGTTTTCCCCTCCCCTTCTGTTTTCTATTATGGTCCACCAGAAAGAAATCCAACAATCCAGAGCGCAATACTACTCGTGTCGGAATACTGCACCTGGATATTACAGAAAGAGCATCTCAGGTCAAAGATCTGGGACTGCTACATCCAAGGTTAAAGTCGTATCTTGACTGCACTTCCACTACAGCCCAGTTTGTGCCACGGGCTCAACATGCTTAGCTCTCAGTGTAGATAAGGTGGCTCAAATTTCTCAGGAGGCATTTGAAACAGGACAGAATGGGAATTTGATGACATCTTCATGGGGATAATACTGAAAACTGTTGCATCATAAGTGTTAGAAAAGGACCTCAGATAAGAAAACAGAAATCTCCCCTTACAAAATCTGAATTTCTTCTTTAACTTTATTTTTCTGAGCTTCTGAATATAACAGCAACTACGATAAAATTGCCGTTCTTAAATTAAGGGTTTTATTTAGCTCATCAAATGAGTTTTATTTCTTGTGCTACTGCTGCTCATGACTAAACTCTTGTTAAGGCTCACGGTACAAGGGTTACTGACTATTCACTGAGTGACGCGAAGGGACTTAGTGGTACAACTTCCATTAACCTTAATAGGATCCATACAGCTAAATCCCCACCCCGAATATTTAACCTCCACGGTCTCTGTCTCTTCTAGTCAGTACAAATTGCCTTGAAGAGGGAAATAAACAAATATATTCTGCCTTTGGTGCAGTGCTTAAGCACACACCACAGAGATTCATCATACCCGTTTGCTGCTCTCAGACGGGTCCTACCCCACAGCCCCACCACTGCCCCAGGCACAACAGCACAGTGGGGACTCGTCTTGTAAGCCTTGCCCTACACATGCAGAAATCTTCATACCAGCTGAGCTTCGGTTCTGTGCAAAGTTACACAAACAGCCTGTTGTGCAGGACTGTCTCCTGCCACCGATGAGGAGCAGTCGTGTTCTGTGATAGTAGGACTTTTATTTAGGCCCGTCACAAATGAATCAAGATCAGAGGCAGGACCAGTGAGAACTTGGGAGGTCAGAGTTCAGTTCATATTCATGCAGAAGACATTTGGTTCATACTGAACCAGTGCTCTAGCGCAGACCTCATCACTAGACATCAACATTATGCATCGGATAACTTGAACAAGGCTTTTAGAATTTCACACTGTACTTTTTTGCCATATACAGACTTTGAAGCAATTTCTGAACCACAGGATCTTGTGACCGGAACTTGGTCTCCAGAACACAGGATAGTTTTAGGCAAAGCTTTACTTCCCATATCCAGGCTTTGCAGAAGTTACCATGTGCTGTAAATCAGTTGCCATCCCAGAGTTCTCACCCAGAAGTGGCTGAACAAATGTAGCTGGCAATACTGTGGTATCCTTGAACTTGCTAGTGAAGGCAACAAACATCTCCTAAGAGCCAGATTCAATACTAATGCAAAGCCATTAGAATGCAGAACTGCTCCTCTGTCAGCTGAAGCTCCTACTGTTTCATGACCAGTTTATCTTGCCCCAGATTTAACCTCTTTTTCTCTTCCTTCTTCACTCACACTTTCCATAGCGTGGATGCACACAATTCAGTGTGTATCCTTATAAAGAGAGAAATTACATCCCTCTGGTCTTGACTTGGGTAGGCTCAGCAAGCTTTTAGGATGTGTTACAACACAAGGAGAAGAGCTGTGCTAGCCAGACTCCATGGGAGCCAGCTCAAGTTCTAGAAAGCTGTAAAGGTGCTTCAGCACATCATTCCACCTGAGCAAAGAAGTGCTGCTGCACTGCAGTTGAGGCTCAGGGCTACACTGAGGCTGCTGTTTCCAGATTTGAGTGCACCATCTGGATGCACAGTCTTGGGCAGGTGCTAGCTCAAGGCTTTCTTTGCTGTACTTCAGTACACAGAATAGATACATCCCCACTTGTCAGGCAAGCTCTCCAGTTCCCCCTTGTCACCCTGCTGTCCTTTCCAGCACCTGTTTCAGCTTGACTTTGTTTTCCTTGAAGGTAAGTGATGAGAATTATACACATGAGACTGTTCGAAACTCATCAGTGTTTTGTACAATGGTCTTAATACTTCCCTCTTTCTCCTGGAAATACCTCTCTTAATGGATCCTGCGATCGCATATGGGGCTTCTGCCCATTCATGCTAATTTAATCGCTCCCATTGTTCATCAGAGCTTTTTTCCTGCCCTAACAGCCACTTCTTTTTTTGGAGCAGTGACACAAATTATCATTAAGCAGGGCAATGCTCAAACCCTCAAGGGCTACAATTAGGTTTCAGGGTTCCATGTGGGAGGACTGCACCAGAATACTATAATCCTTTCTTTATTCTTTAATGATCATTACACTCTCAATGTATTAATAAAACTCATTTCCTATCCTTCTGGATATACAAGACAAAAGTAATTAAAACAAAAATTAAGGAGCTCTTGTTGTATGTAATAACAACAAGGGTCCAAATTCAGCTTTCAGCAAAGCTCCGACAGCTCAGTTCAGTGCCCACAAAAATAATTAAAAAAAATCATAAAATCACAGAATGGTCTGGGTTGGAAGGGACCTTATAGATCATCTCTTTCTGACCCTCTGCCACAGTCAGGAACATCTTTCACTAGACCAGGTTGCTCAAAGCCCCATCCAACCTGGCCTTGATCACTTCCAGGGTTGGGGCAGCCACAAATTCTCTGGGCAACCTGTGCCAGTGCCTCACCAACCTCAGAGGTTGAATGTCTTCCTAATATCTAATGTAAGTCTACCATCTTTCAATTTAAAGCCGTTCCTACTTGTCCTGTCACTCCATGCCTTTGTCCAAAGTCCATCTCCAGCTCTCTTTTGGCCACTTCAGGCACTGAAAGGTGCTCTAAGAGCTCCCCCGAAGCTTTCTCTTCTCCAGGCTAAACTCCCCCAACTCTCTCAGCCTGTCTCCATAGGAGAGGTGCTCAAGCCCTCTTGATGATCTTTGTGGCCTCCTCTGGGCTCACTCCAACAGGTCCATGTTCTTTTGTGACCTTCTCTCTTATATTTTGGTGTCTCTGAGAGTTAAGTTTCTGTCCCTTACTACCAAGGACTGGGAGCAAGGCTGAGAACAGAAGTGTATGAACATGAAAGTCAAAGATGGGAGGAGAGGAGTGTACTAAAAAATCTGAAGCCCAAACTTATATGTTTCCTGTGATGGAAACTAATTATAAAATCAGAATGCATTACCATAATTGTTTATATCTGTGTTTTAAGGAATTTGCTGTCTTCTGAATCTAATAAACGAAGGAACTGAAGCTTGACTGCTACAACAGTTTTTAATCTGTTTGGAAATTAGTCCAAACAATGAAGAAATGCTTTCCAGTATTACAAGAAAATATTACAGTTAGGAAAGAAAATGGAAGGGAAAGAGAACCTTCTTAAAAGAAAAAAAAAAAGAAAGAAACTAAAAAAAGACTTAATTATTAATTGGGAATAATTAAGGGCACAGTGTACCTGACTCTCTTGGAGTGCAGGATGGGAAACAAGGACATAGGAAGCATTGTCTTTGACTTTCTGACCCCACACATCGCTGGCAGATGCCATAAGTTGCTCACCAAGGAAGGTGGGAGCCAGGGGCCCTTGTGCACCGGCTGGGAGGGGTTGGCATGTTACAGACAGGGTATTGTGATCCCACCGCTCATAAAGCCTTGTGAGCTCCATTTTCTCCCTAAGGTTCTGCTGCAAATGAATATGGTACACTCTTGGCAAGCTAAATGTGCAATATCTGTCAAATATCCCCATCTCTGCGCTTTCAGCCCTCTCAGCAAGGTAGTCTTCAAGCATCTGCTCATACCTCTGCAGCTGAGGCAGATTAATTTAAAAGATAAAACATCAGATAGAGAATAATTGCTTAAGAGCAGCCAAAGCAGACAGAGGTTTAGTATAACTATGTTTAGTATTAGCAAAGCTCCTTCATCCTATTCTTGGTCATAAAAGAGAAATTAGTCTGTTTCCCATATCTCTCACTTCCACAGCTGTTCACCTCATCACATTGTGCACATAGTTGTTAGAGCTGCCTAAGATGAAACAGGTTTTTGGCAAAGATTGCAAGGTAGGCAGTTTTCTGTCAGATGGGGAGGACTGTGTAGGAGGTTAATAATATCAGGCACACCCAATGAGAGCAGTCGTGGCACAGAGGCCAATAAAGGCCTTAAAATCAACAGCACTTTTGAAATTTGCCTCGACCCAATTTTTCACAGACTTGGTCAGGAGGCCTTCGTTTTCTTCCTGGTGAGAATGTGTTTGTATCACCTGAGCTCAGCTAATTTCTGTTGTTCAGGCTCAGCAAGGTCTCCAAGATCTCCATGAGCAAAGAAAGTAAATAAATGGTGCTTTTATCCTATTCATGATCTTCCAGGTGCACACATGAATGCAGTAGTGGTGAGCAGCAGACCAGTTGTTAACTTGATTACCTGTACTATACCTATACTGGGCATTAAAGCTCAGCTTTGGTTCCAATCTTTCAAAACACCAAAGTATGTGCAGCTTTCATTCTGCACAAAGCTGGGTGTCACTGATCCCATGTACGGATGGTATGGCTCTCACTCCAATATTTAGCACCAACTTAATTACCAGCACAGAGCAATAAACTCAGTAACTCCACAATGTAACGTTGCAGGGACGCGGAAATGCTCCAGAAACACTCTGAACAGAAGCTCTATCTCTGACTCAGAAACAAACCCTCTGACATTTTGTCTGCAGAAACCAGCTAAAAATATCCTTTTAATCATGATTTGGCCAAAATAATCGTTTGCAAGGGTGAGGCAGGGAGTGTCCAACTCTTACTGTAGCCACAACTGCAACCACGGTGCCCAGCTGAGACAGCGGTGTGTTCTGAAGCTCAGCTGGTTATCAGCAAGGCAAGCTACAGTGGGGTGAATTCCTCACACTTCCCAGCCTATGTAAAGTTCTCTCCCTCTTTTCTTTTTGAGGATGAAAGTTGCGTTTGTGGCTTGCTGGGGAAAAAAAAAAAAAAAAAAAAATGAAGCTTGCTAGGGGACATTCTGTTTCTAATCCAGCTTGCGTGCATCTCCCACATGTTCCTGAAATTTCTGCTGCAATAGGTGTTTGTTGTAGTGCTGAGTGGAATCTCAAATAGCTTTAAAACGGCATCTCCTCGGATGTCTCATTACTCCTAAAAAGAGTGTTTGCTTTCTTTCCTTTTTTGTTGCAAGATTTAAAAAAGATGCAGCTGACAGAGATTGATTTTGGTTTTTTTTAAATTCTCCGCTCCTCAAATAATAGAGCATCATGTGCCTCTCAGATGGAGATCACACTTTGGCTGTAGGCTTAACAGAGCTGCTTTCCTTGGGAAAATATCACAGCTGGGATGTGACCTGCTTCTAGACTTTGATTTCATTTCTGCAGGAAAGTGGTCCACCTCAGCTTGTTAGCCCTTTGAGCAGGATTTACGTGTTACTGACTCGGGCCAAGCACAGTGCTAGCCCTCAATAATAATAATGAGTTGTGAAAGGAGTTTATAACTGGATGTGTGAGATAAAGAATATTTGAAGAGCAAAGGTTGACAATATTCTTGGGGATAATGGCATTATTTCAGAGGAATCTCTCTAAGCAGCATGTACAAGAGGAATTTGTCCCTGACAGACCACACTGCCAGCTTTCTTGCTGCCAGCACCTACTTTAGTTTCCCAGCCATTATCCAAACAGAATTTCTTCTTCAAACCCTTTGGAAACACTGACTTTTTGAAAACACAGACTCCCAGGAGGAGTTTAGCACACCAAATAAAATAAAGTAATTAAATATAATAAAATAAACTATGAGGATAACAAAGACAGAGATTGATTACGTAACACTTACACAAACCTTGCTATTTGAAAAGTGTTGCAGATTTTGTTGCACATTCTTCCAGCTAGGACAAGTACTTTATATGTAATCACAATTTTGCTGCCTCAGAGAATGTGATTTCAGCTGCTTTCTGCTCAGTATAGTGAACATCCGAATCATGGTGGAAAAAAATTCAGTCAGAAATCTCTGAATTTTCACAAATTTCTTCCAGGTGCTCTGCCTAGCTGCTCACACAGTGTATTCTGCCTGCTTTAACGAACTGCTTGGTTTTGCTACGACGGGAAACACTTGTGTGAGGATGTGCACTCCCTGGCAATACCTTGTGCATGTTGTGTAGTACTCTTTTGACCTTTTGCAGCCTCTCAATTTTTGCCTTCTTCTCACCAAATGATTAATACTCTGAAATCATTGCACACAAAAGTGAAATTTTTGCATTTGAATCACATGTATAGATCAGCTTTCTTTCCTCCCCCCTGTTTTCTTTCATACCTCTTCCTGTGCCTGTAAATGCCCAGAAAAAGCTGTAGAGTATATCCTTTTGGGTCCCAATTAAGATTCTGAACTGCTGTTCTCTGTATGATAACAACCTGAAGTGCTGACAACACGCTACCTGTCAACAGGCAAATGAAGGCCAACCATCTGTTCTACTATAAATTGTCTCCATTACTCTCAACTTGAAAATCTGCTTTAAAGACTCCCCAATTATCTAGTAACCTGAGCCAAATGATGCAATGTTATTTTAACTAAAATCGTCATTGTACACAAGAAAAATAAACATTAAAAGCTCTGAACAAAGGGAGATTTTTGAAAAGTTGTTTTGTATCTGATTTTGTGTGTACAGCTCTGATGTGTGTGCTGGAGCAGCTCGGAGCCGAAGAAGCTGAGTATCAGATTACTGCTGCTTCAAAACCTGAATTTCAATTGCCAGAAAGCTGGCTACACACTCCTGCTCAGGAGCTTCTGTCTCAAACACTGTGGTTACAAACCTTCAAATAACCTGAGCTCTCCTGGATGTGCAGTGCCCAGCAGGACCAGGCACCTGGCACTGCCTCAAAGATGCCAGCTCCTCTGGGGACTTCAGCACAGTTGTGTAGCTCCAGGCAGAGTGCACCTGTGTAGCACAGGCTTGTGAGTAAGGTCCCCCCATCTTACTCACAAGGCAAGTCAGTTCATAGGTGAGGTACCAAAGGAAAAGGCCTGAAACAGGTTTGATTTTAGTTTAGTTTTGTCTAATTGAGCTTGTATTTAGTTCCAGGATTTTCATGTCCAGAAGTAAAGATCAGCAAAACCAGGCACTAAAGCAAGGGTCCAGCTCTTCCCTGGTTTCCTGACCCTAGAACATTCCCTATTCCTTAGGTTGTCTTTAAGCCCTTGTATTGCTTGCTGGCTTTTCTCTTTTGTGCATTCCCTGCTTTCTGTCACACTCTACTATAGGCTTTCAATTACTTTCTAAGTAATGGAATTGCAACCTTCTTCTTCCCTTCTGCACCCAGAGGAAAACTTGGCCTGGCTTGCCCAGTGCACCAGCGACAGTAAAGGGTGCACAGCTTGTACCCGTGCATCATAAACTGTTACAGAGCTGCAACTGGTGATGCCCAGGGACAGGTTTGCCTGTGGTTCTCTAACCCAGATCCTTTCAGAAGATCAATAGTGCCAAAACCCAGTTTTATTACCTTGTTAAATTCCACTGGGGAAGGCCATAAAAAAAGAGATGGTGAGTTTAGGCCAGGTTTCCATCATCTTGTTACATCCCTTGCACCTCTATGGAGAGTTTAAAATAGAACACAGCACAGAATTTACACAGATAGAAATGAGCACATACACTGTGGGGCTGATAATATAGCCCAGACTTCCCCTGTTCAGTAACCAAAACTTGTATCAGCAGCTGGTTCAAGCAAGCAGGCCAGTCTTAAAAACTACTCAGAGGATTAATCTGCTGCTCTTATCCATTGAACTACATGTAATAGTGCTCAGGTTTTGAACACAAGACTCATTTAAGGACACCTTTATTTTAGTCATAGAGCCAGAAATCTCAGTAGTCTTCCCATGTCCTGAGAAAACATATTTAAAATACATCCATACATTTTAATGTCTCAAGATTACAGATAGCAAAAATATCATTGGCTGAAGGAAAAGTAATAGAAGAGTACCTGGGCTTAGCTTTGCAGATGCAAGAATTAGGAAATGGGATTCTGCTGGAAAACCTGCAGGTATCTTCAGAACCATCTTCATGTGCAGGTGGTAAGTTGAAGTCTCAAGGACAGAAAAGACAAAAATCCAAAATAAGGAAACATATGTTTTTGTATGTGTTTTTGTCACTGTGACTTTTAAAAAGCCATTCTCCTGTATAATGCCTTCTTGACAAGACAATGGTCATAATTTGCAGTACTTAAATGACACAGAAACACTCCAAAAATCTCTGTGAAACACTGAGCAAAGGAACAACAGTACTTGATCCTATGCTATGGACCCAGCAAAATCAAATAACTGCCTTTTACACAGCTTTGAGTTGGAATAACAGCTTGTGCTCTTTAGTACTTACTAGGGAAGTTAAACACAAAGAATAAGATGACACAGTTGCCTTCATTATGAATACCTTTTTGAAGGTTCATACTTCTTCTTTCATACAAAAGAAAGGTAGGAATTTATAGACTGTACTAGATTTTTCCAAGAAATTCAAATGAGGCAAAGGTAAAAGTTGATTTAATGAATCAGAGTCATATCCATGTGGCCATTGTAAAATATATAAATGAGTCAGATTACTGCCCTTCGACACATGTAAGCTACAGTCTTCAACAGCGGTATGAATTTGCATTTGTCGTGACCCTTGAGATACTATTTTCTTCTTATGGATGTTATTTCTCATCCTACAAATTTCTGTGTAGAGGAAAGACTGTTTCCTACTTTGATTGATTGCTAAATTTGGGGGTTGCTGACCTGGTGGGACTTTTGGCTTCTGCTAGGTTTGTCACTCTCCTTCCTGAAATCTGTAGCCAAGAATTCGGTGCAGTACAGTTGTGCCTGGCTTTGCACTGGCAGCACCTTGTAGCTGCCTGCATTTGCTGCTGGCATTTACATCTTCCCACTGGTGTAAACAGACCTAGGAATTAACACACCCACCCCTCCTTAGACGTATTTCAAAATAGTAAAACACAGCATTATGCTTCTGCCAGCTTCTTGTGGTATATAATCTGAAACAATGCAAACTGCTTAAATTTAATTACCTGCTCTAGCAGCTGTATCCAGTATGGATTCATTTAGCTTTATATTCCCCAATGCTATATAGGATCCATCCACACACACTTCGGCCTCGAATCACCCCCCTGTGGTCAGGAAATCCTAAGTGAATGGTCAAAGTTAGTACAAGTTCATTAAGTAGGTGACTCACTGAAGTCTACCTCCAAATAAACTCTGTTATTAAATTGAGCCAAATTGAAACAATATCATGTTGTCTTAAATTTTGAGAGAATAGAGGAAATATATTTTATTAAATCTGTACTGGAGTCCCAAATCAAGGACTACTTTACATTTCTCAATGTCTCAAACCAAAGTAAGGCTAATTCATGCACCAAATGTAACCCGGGTTAGGTCTCACATCCAGACACCCTGACCTCTATGTTATTTCAAAGCTACATTCAGTACTCACATCTCTAGTCATCAACTATTTTGAGATTTGGGGAAGAGAAAGGATCTCCAAGGATAAAGGTCTAAACAAATAAAGCAAACAACTTATTTGCATCACACAGTTGCTTACTCTGTGAACAACAACTACCTCGTTTCTTGTTGTTCCATTCAGGAACAGTTCATAAGGGACCTGGGTATCACCTTCTGAGCAAACACATCACAACAGCATTCCAGCAAAAAGTGAAATGCATGATGTATAAATATCTATTAACTGCTGTAGTGTACAATAAGGGAAGGAGAAAATATATATTCAACTATGTGACAGGTATTTCAAAGCACCACATAATTAGCTTTGTTTAGTTATTTTAATTTTGTTTTTAGTGCAAGATGCAGTATGAAAGAATCTACTAATTAGATAGGAAGTTCCCCTAAAGACATCTATCAACTGTTTCTATTAATACAGGCAACTGTGAGTAAGTAGGTAAGATGGAAAAACATTCAGAAACAACTTTTAGTTAATTAAATTGAGGCCTGGATGCAAACTACTTTCCCCCCATCAACAAATGTTCAGTCATATTTCTCAGAAAGTTGGATTTAAAGCATTTTTTTAGAGTGAAAGATAATCCTAAATCTGAGGAACCTGTCAGAATTTCAATTTCCATCTACTTTACTTCTCATAACTTCAAAACAGTAGCACTAACTGCGTTATCTCTATGGCTTGCTGAACTCCATGGAGAGTGCTGCTGTCACTAACAGTAAGAGGGGTGTGTTACAGGCATTCCAAATGTGTAGGATGGTGGAACTTTTTTAACACTTGCACTCCTTGGCCTTACTTAGTCACAGAGTAATACTACAGAGTAGCACCACCAACCACTGAGGTTGATTTTTCCAGAGAGAAAATTAGGCCTTTTTTTTTTTTTCCCCCTCCCTCAGCTCACAAATTGGAAAAGACCTTTTGTGATACTCAGGTTGGCCACCCATCAATTTGTCACATTGCCATGTAAGTTTTCATTCTGCAGGCCAGGCTGTTGGTCAGTCAAGGTTAAATGGTGTAGGAATACATCAACAGCCTTTTTTTTTCCCATTAGATTTGGTGGGTTTCAGTAATAAATAGCCACAACTTGAAGAGAGTGTCCTCTGGTTCTAATGATACTGCAGGGTAGCAGGGAAGGAAGCAGGGCAATAGCATATGACTTGATACACATTCATTCAATATTTAGAGTCTTTGCTCTGTTCTGCCTGGGCAGGAAATAGCCACATCCTCTTCACTGTGTAGCCTGGAGCAATCCTTAGTGGCCCCTTTATGTGGAGCCCACATAAACCCCTGGCATTGTTTTAGCATTAGGATCTTAGAGCACATTGCAATGTCCCTGGGAAGCTCAGCTGGGGTGTTTACCTGTATGTACTGGGTCTGGAGAGATCAGACAGGTTGGGCAACCACCCTGCAAGAGAAGAGATAACTTGGACAAACACCTAAGCAGCAGAGGTGGCCTCAGATCCCAAGAGTCCATACAGCCTTGTGAGCAGCCTCTGGATGAGCAGCAGCCCCACAGGGAGCTGGATACATGTGAAAATCTAAGGGAATGTCTCCTTCAAACACGGCGTGGGGACTCCTGCGAGGCAGGCACAGTGCTGGCTGCCATGGGAAGGGAAGGATGCAGAGCCAGCTACAGGAGATTGGCAAGGCAAGGTCTACTGAAGGAGAATCAAACAGAGCCTGTTCTCCCTAAAGATCTGGTAGCAGAAAGGGTAGGTGAATGTCCAAGACTGAAAAGAAACCCTGCTTTAATTCCTGATGTACACATACATAATGCAAAGAGCAGTAAAGGAACAGCTGAGGAGTGAATTTGCTAAACAGATACAGCACACAGTGCTCTGTGTAGCATTTCTCTTCACATTTAGAAAATAACTAGATCTCATGCTTATTTTGCTTCCCTTCTCTATATCTAAATTCATATTCTTTACCACCTGCGTGTGCAGAATGGAATAAATAATGATCACCACTGTGATAGAGAACTACTGCTAAAATCCCAGTAAGTCATCAAATGGTTGTTACGTACAAAGATAATGCAGTCAATAGTGAGGCTTTTTCAGCAGGGTTAGGCAGCAACACTATATGTGCATGTTTTATTAGTTACAAAAATGGGTATTTCAGTATAAGCACCACATGTAGATCAAACTGACAGACTCCTTTGGGATTAAGCCCCATCGCCTTCTGAATGCAAGACAAGCATAAAACCACTGCAGCAACGGGGAAAAAAAATCAGCTTGAAAATAATTAAACAGCAAGGCAGCCACCCATAATGATATTCAGCAGAACACATTAGGGACAGTTTGCTGGGAATGCACAAGAGCACTCCAGTTGTTTAATTAACATTGAAACGGCGGTTCCACAAGAACTAAAAATCCTGTTAATTTATGTGTCTCTTAATGATGCTCATTTAAATACTGTCAACTTTTCTCCAGTTTAATATTCATGATTTCTAGTCATTAAAACACCACGCTCAGCTTGTGGATTCACCGAGAAACACAAATTGTTTGATGATGATGTCAGTTCTTAAAAAGTTTTTTTCCCCCTTAAAGTGGAAATCTCTCAGTGCTCATCACTAGGGTCATTGTAGTCTGGTCTATAAATATCATTTTTATCATTCATATAATATAATAAACTCCAATGTTCTCTCTCACCTTCAAAGATGAGCCCTGCTTGCATAGTCAGGAGTTATTTATGTAAAGGTAGTTATCTTTTTATGACGGAGCATCTCAGCTGGTTAATGTAATGGCTTTATATATTGGGATACTGGGCTCAAGTCCCACTTTAGATTATAAAAACTATTTTCATCCAGGGTAGGAAACATCACATTAAAAATAATTTTAGTGCTGAAAAGATGCTTGCAGCTGGGTATTAAAAAGATACTGCCAATATAGGCAGAAGTCAAATTTTGACCTCCCCAGAATTAGTATATCCATGCTCTGAACGAACAGTTGCTTCCATTAAACTTTTGTTTACCCTGTCCTTTCCCTGTGTTGGCAAGTTTAGATAGTCTCTGATGCTGTCTCTTGGGCAGAAACTATAACATAGCCTTCCATGACTGAGACTTGTTCAGAAAAATGTTATATATTGATCTTTTACTGTCTGAGAAAATCCATTAAGTTTTTTATAAATAAAAAATATGGTTTATTGTAATATATATAATTATACAGTTTATCTCCCCCCTTTATCATGACAATTTAGATTTCCAGGAAAAACTGAACATTTTCAGCAGGGCTGGGAACAGGACATTTGGGACAGTATACGTACAGACAACTACAGGAGGACATTTAAATGATCTTCCCTTACAGGGGTATTTCTTCCTGCTATTTTTCTTCTTAAGTATCAGACCATAACATTTTCTTAATTCCTTCTTTTGCCGATGCCTTGTTTTCCTAGGCAAGACATGTTATTACTTTTATTCTTGTTTTTAACACCCAAACAATTGGAAGTGTCTCATTAGATATTTTACTTTTTTCTCTAAGTGGATTGTAAAAAGTACTAATAAAGGGCTCAGGTTCAGGTTTAAAAAAGGTTATATACAATGGGCAGCTGAAATCTTGTTAGCACTCCAATTCCCACTGCATACTTTTAAGACCTAGCTGAGTTCCCTGTCTTTGGGATTTTTTATTATTCCTGTCAGATTTCCAGTACACATTGAAATGCAACAGTGCCATATAATTTTTCTGAAAGACAGTTTGTTTGGCATTTTAGACAGACATCCAACACAACAAAATGTACTTTATTATACAGAGAGAAAAATATTCTGTGAACCAGGCAGCGCAGAACTTACACTACCTGATTAGTAGCAAAGCCAATATTTATCACCTACTTCTGTTCATTTCAGATTTTACATTTTATTCTTTCCCTGTTGTTTCATATTTACAATCTGCACTTCATAACTAAATAGCTTAATGTGGTTTACCCCTGAAAAAACCAGTCATGACTAGATGGTCTAGACATAATCTTAATTACCAAAATGCTATCCTATGTCTGAAATGCTTTTATGCAGTTACTGTTGCTATTTTCTTCCAGAAGCGTTTCAATTAAGCAAGTAATCTGTATTAACTTATTGTGTACGCATTTTAATGTAATATACCTTATTTTCAGCATCATTCATCCCTGAAGAGATCTTTCCATTTGTTTTAGTAGTCTGAATGTTCTTTTTTTCAACCAAAGACACTTTTTTCATTATACCTCATACAAGCCTAATTATTAAACGCACTTTCTTGGGATCATAATTTTGGAATAAAGCCCAATACATAGTTCTGGTATGAAATATATGACCACCTCTATTCTGCTTTAATCTATAATAGATTTGCTCCAGTAAAAATACATTATAGTTCCAGATTGATCTATGGAATTCCAACATCCCTACTATTTTTCATGTTGATCATAGGAAAAAAATACCTATTATTTTTTTTCCCACTATAAAAGTATGCTGGTCTTAAGGAAAATTGTATTAATTCTATCTATAGCAGCATCTGTTCACATCATTACAGTTAAATTTGATAACATAAACCTAATATGGTAACTTATACAGCTCCTCCATTCTGATATTTATACCTCCATATCCAACCCTTTTGACAGGGCTTTCAGGAGGCAGTTATCCTCTTTTGAAACTTAGGCATTGCCTCTAAACTGGTTCCCAAATGAAAGTTTCCATTACATTAAATTGGTATTTTGTATAGCCAGCGTGAAGTAATCAGCATATGATATCTATTCCCAGTACATTTATTTACTCAACTTCTTCCGTGTCCCTAATCTTTGGCACTAATGGTTCAATAATTAAACAAATTATAATGAACAGTCTTCTCTTGTTCCTTGTTTTTGAAGCACTTGAACCCAATGCACAAGGAAAGTCGTTTCACATGCTAATTCAATTCTGAAAGCATTTTTCATGTTTCTCCAATATCCCAATTAAACACAGGGATTCTACCAAGAAAAACAAAACATTTTCTCTGTACCTATACATTGTGTAAAAGCCTAATTTTCAGACTCTGTGATGTGCTAAATGTCACAGAAGAATTTCTTGCACTTACCTAAGGGAATTCCTTTCCTAAAATACAGTTTGGTTTGCATCAGCGTAATCTTTCTTCTTTAACTCCACCAGGGTTTAGTGGAAAATACTGCTTTCAGTCAGCTCAGGAGGGAGGTTGATTAGATTCATCCTGATTTGGAAGGAGTTTCAAAACTATCTGTAAGTGTGGAAAGTTGTCAGCCAAGTACCCAGTTTCCAACCAAAGAGGTTTCCTGGAGAAGAAAGGTACTTGGCTCCCAAAACTTTGAGGAGGCATCCAGAGGTGCGTGACTGTTCCCTACTTTTAACTGTAAAACTGTAGCTGCTTTGCCACTGTCACCACACTATGTACCTCTGTTACATCAGGCATTTTGAAACCCTGCAAGGTATCAGCAGATCTTCCATGTTTACTTACTTATTAATATGCACTGTGCTGAGATATGACACTTGCATTTTACAAATCCCTCTACTTGGCTTGACCTTGTTCCTGAGCACTCCTCTTTGTCCTTATGGCTGTCTCAGGTCATCTATTAAAATTAAAGCTGTGCGCAAATGTTTCTAATTTCTTCCCCGTTGAGAGGATAAAAATGTCTAAGACCACTCGTTTGCAAACAGAAATTCTTTCTGGGTTTTGGCTCTTGCTTTTGTCAGTAGTGGCTCTATCTGAGAATGAATGTTTCACTTTTTCACTCTCATGAAAGTCTGTCTCATTATGGTTCCTGCAAAGTGTCAACTTGTTGCTCTAAGTCTACGTGTTTGTGCCTATCTCATGTTTTTCCGAAATCCACCATGCAAGCTTAAATATATCCCTTTATAATTGCTGTAAAGGCCTCTCTCCTAGGATTCTGAAGATAAATTCTGTAAGAGATTGCCCAGCATATAATTATTGTGTGATTTTCTGTTTTATTCACACTTTTTTTCAATGCTACTTAATCTCCATCTTTTTTTCCACTGACACGAACTTTATTTTTATGAATACCAATGCATAATCAGAGATACTGCTGTTCATACTCTAATATTGAGAATTTTGCACAATAGACTTCTCGATATCAAAATTAAATCACCTGGAGTGTGCATTCTGAGAGATTCAGAGAAATAAATATATTCTGTTAAATTGCAGAAATCTTCCAATGTCCATCAACTCTGGGGTTTATAAACTGATTTCAACATTTAAGCTTTTTCAGTAAAGCTTCTGGAATACTTGTTTATGTATCCTGTGCTGAGCTGACGTGTCAACTATTATCTGTGAATCCAGGGCTGTTGCAAGCACTAATCGAACACTAAAATTTTATATGGGTGAACATCAGTGGCAAAGTCATCTTCCTTCTGCATCTGGTTTGGAAACTTTCACAGTTCAGAACTACTTGTATAGGCATTAATAAACACATGGTTTTTAATGGGAACAAACAGTTCCTATAGAGAGCTCCCAGTGGCCTTTTGGTGCCATTAATTTTTTTCCTTCGGCTGAGCTTTCTGATGAGTCACTAGCCACATGTCCCTTTTTTATTGTTTTTGGTTTATGGTTTGGTGAGGTCTGGTTTTGTTTGGGTTTTTCTTTAACAAGGGGTATCTTTAATGGCTTGCTTTTGCTCCATATTTAAAATACAGTGTGCCAATTTCTCTTTTTACTCTTTCCATATTTAACAGCAATATTAAGCTTTACTTTTATTTAGTAGAATCTCCTCATTATCCTTGTGGGGGTTTTTTGTATCTCCATGTCTGCTAATCAGACTTCTGATTATATTCAACAACATACCAAATTATAGCACAACTTTAAACTATACATTAACCCTATGCTATATTTTTGCATCGTTCTATGTTTTCTAGTACCCATATTAGTAATTGCAAACTTTCTTAGCATTAGCTCTTGTAGTTGTTGTTTGTTATTTGTTAGAAATTTGTTTCTTAAACCGTATCTTTATAATTTTAGCACAAACTCATTATATACATATTTTGCCATCAAGGCAGTATTTTTTCACGGTACAAGCACTGTGTTTTATTGCATTCAAAAGTCATCCCAATTCCCTTTCTCTTATAGTTAATGAGCCCTCAGGTGAAATACCCTTAACTTGAGTCTAATCAGTGCCTATTTGTTCTTGCTTCCAGCAATGAGGTCAGGAACTTTTGGACTTCCCCTGGCACACAGAAAGCATAGGTTTGACTTACCTGAGACATATTTAGGGTTGTTGAGAACTCTGGAGCATAGTGCTCCTATGGAGATGTTTGCAGACTTGGGTTAATAAAGTCCCCTTGGTTGTGCACCACTGTTGTCTCTTTTGATGTCCAGAAAACTAATCACTATAATAATATAACTCTGCTATGCCTGGATAACTTCATTTATTGCATCCTCATACCCTGATACTTTCTGAATTTTATTTGACTGTAACAGCGCAAAGTTTTAGGCGTCTGATTGTCAAGTGGCAAACGAGTTGTATGTCTGTGGCCACCTTTTCAAACACTAATGGTTTTCAGTTCTATCCATTAGGTCATAGACTTCCCCTTGCTTGTTCCCACTCTGTCCCCATGACTCTTGCATAATTGGTTTTACATTGGCCCACTTTCACCTGCAGATGTGGAAGGTATCCCTTGCTAACACAGTAAAATATCCAATTTGCAGATAGGAAGAATGTTCTCATTGAAGGTTGGAGGTGGATGTTTGAATCTCCTCAGCTGGAGCAAAATTTAACCTAAATTCCTTCATTCTGAGAACATTTTCATCACAAGCTTTTTGCTGCTTTGTCCTGTTCCCTCCCATGCCCCTTGTGCATTTTAAGCACAGGAAGTATTATCGTCTTTGTACCTTGTTCACAGAGTTCACTGACTACAGACCTCAAAAAACTCCTTAAATACAAAAGAGCCAGGGTTCTGATGCTTCCACTGGCACTACCCATCTCCTAGTTTAAGTTCCCTCCCATTGCTATGTTTGTTGGCTTAACTGTCTTTTAACCCATGTACAGAAATCTCAAGCATGTGCCTTTCACATTTTAACTCTATTCCCTCGACGAAGAATCTATTTTTAAGTAGTCCAAAACTGAGCACAAAGAGTCTCAGTCCCTTTTGGGATCTATCCTGGAAGTCTAGCATGTTATTGCCCTCGACTCCTAAATCTGCACCCGAAGAACCATCCATTTCCTACCCCAGACATATCACGAGTCCCAGAGAAGCATGCCCCTGCCTAGGTCACCTGGGGACACCTAGGCCTGTAGAACAAATTATCAGAATAAAATTATAAATTTAAGTTTCTTCCACAAAATAGCCAGAAAGAAGAATTTTTTTCCCTTTAAAACAGTAATTAAATAACCATATTTCCTTCCTCCTAAGGGCCTAGCGAAGGGACATTTAAATGGGACATGGCAAAATCTTAATCCATCATAGAATAATAATGACATATTGTTTGGCCTGGGCAGAGAATGGTGCTACAGTGCACCCATTTATAAAAATTATTTCAATTACTGCATGAGTAAATGAGTAAATATTTAAGTCAAAATTCAGTGAAGTGCTCATTATATACATATTTTGCCATCAAGGCACTATGTTTAAATCTCACAGACTCTACAATCAAACAGTGTAGTGCACACATTCTTCTTGCCTGCAGTTGTACATTTTGGAATTCTTTGCATGTTCATTTTAGTTTGTTTTAGTGGGTCAGAAACATAGGAGAGGATGAAGTGAACCTAAAAAGATACAGTACACAATGGATTGGCAGTTACTCCTTTCTCTTTTTTCCCTAAGTAAAAATCAAACTAAGATTCTAGATTCATAGGCATGAAGCTAAAGAGGGCATAGGCTTTCATCTTCTGGACCAGCAACCAACTTCACTAGGATTTCCTTGCACGAATGAACATTTGATCCACAAGGACTTAACAGACTTCATGTACTGCCCAGTACTCAGTTGAACTGGATCTTTGTGTTCAATCCTTTTACAGTGCTAAGCGTGTTTTGACTAAAAACAGATTTGGAATGAATTTATAACTCTTTGTATAAAGTGTCATGCAAGAAGTCTCAGTATCTAACACCCTCCACCCCGCGTGAGGAACTGGACTCTCACATTTTCAGATGTGCTGCTCCCGCTGACAGCCAGTCAATGACAAGAAACTGACTGTCAAGAAAATGTCTGTGCAGATACAATGAAGATTCAGAGATCAGGTTTGATAAGGTTTTCCCCATCTCCCTCCTGCCCTTCATGAAGCAGAAATATTCTTTTTGAAAGAAGGATTTGAGTGAGAGGAACTGCCTTGCAGCAGAGCACCTGGATAGTCGCAGTCTGAAGTATTCCCCTGACATCAAGGCATGGCCAGACACAGGAGGAATGTCAGAGTGCCTAAATAACCATTCCAGACAAGAACCTGCAAATTACCTGAAAATGGTAATACTTCCTAGAGGAAGATCAGCACAGCAATTTACAAACATATTTCATTACAGTTAGTTATTTAGAAAAATGAAAGTAAAATGTTTACCCTCCTAAATGACCTAGGGAACCAAATATTTTGTGAATGGAAATTATAACTGTGATTAAAATAAAAGCTGTACTTTCTTAATATTCATAGTGATGTGTGGTACAAGCAGTATTAGCATAAATTCATATATTCATATATTTTCATTAAAATGAAAAGTTTATTATTTTTATTATCTTGGTGGGAGTTGGGGTTTATACCTCTATAAAGAATCTAAGCTGTCATATTTTCTTTATCCCATATTTGCCAGATTGCCCCATGGTTCATGTATTTGTTATATGTATTGATCTATTCCAGCCATTAAGCACTTTATAAACAACTGTGGACTAATTGGTATTCATGTGTTGGGAATATCTTCTTGAAGTAGTGAAATGATACAGTGAGGTTTATAACCAAATGATAGTTCAGTGCCCTGGTTTTGAAGTCCAAATGCTAATAAAGGCCAAGTTAAAAAAAGTTGTAAGAAATATTAAGTGAACTTTTATAAAGCATTTTTCTCTGTTCTCTGAAAAGACAAGCAAAAGAACATGAGAGTAAACGTTGCTGATCAAACCAGTCATTCAAGAACTGCATAATCCTGTCTCCAGCTATGTGTATGCAAACAGCTTCACCCTTCTTGAACTCCCTGTAACTCCTCTAAACACCTTAAAACAACTTGTATTCACAAATAAAACCATCTACCTCACTTAAAACTCGACTCCAGCTTGTATCTCTCACCCCTGGAAGGCTGCTTAAGGGCAGTCCTGATTCTGAATAGATCCACACAAACCAAAAACACAGCTGAGACTCAGGTTCTCAGTAAGAGCAATCTGTCACTACAGTGTTTTTACAGGAAAGTGCTTTCAAGCAGCAGTTTAGTAGTCCTTGCCCAAGCCTGTGACTTTGACCAGGACAGGCAGTGAGTTAAATACTTGAATATACTGAGAGATCCAATTTACATTCTTTTATGAATCTGCTTCTTGCCTGGGGCCTGGCAGCGTCAGCAGGCAGCAGGAGCTATCAGCAGCAAACAGTCTCACTTCAGTGAAGCCACTTTATTCTGATCCTACCTTGTGCCCTGCTAGTTTGTTCCTGAGACTGTCCAGCCTCAAATCCTCTGATGCCAAAGGAGTTTTGTTCTTCCTTGCCCAAAGAACAAAACCACACCTCCCAATTCAAACATGTTGGATACCGCATTGTGTGGTGGCTCATGGCAGCCACCTCCCTCCCCTCAACCTGACCATTTGAGCAAAGGTAAATGAGTTTGAAATGTCAAGACGAAGTCCAGTGACTTCTTGAACCACTTCTCAGCAGTAAGAAGATATGCATAAAATATTGATCATAAAAATAAAATATTAACTTATTATATGTCTTCTTTTTTTTTTCTTTGTCTTGAAAACAGAGCTCATTAGACAGGTTCACCTTTGTTTGTACATGGGTTCCAGCCAGTGCCACTTTCAGGTTTTCACAAACCAAAATGATGTCTGACATGTCCTTTACTGTAAGGGAATCTTTCTCCATCTGAGGGATTCCATAGAGATTTAAGCAAAAGCCAACAATCACACTAATGTTACTTTCATTTTAGGTTATAAGTACCTTATTAAAACTGATGGAGCATCTAGAGTTGAAAAAAAGGTGAATGCTTTTTGAAATCTGAGAGTTTACCCAGTTTCTAGGCCCTATACTGAGTCTAGAGAGGGGAATGTATTTCAGCGTTTTCCTAGGCTTGCAAGAAAATCCTGCAAAAATAGTGTCACCCTGTGCTGGAGACTTAATTACTTCTCATCACCACTAATAGAAATAGGGATGTTTCTCCATGTGACAGGCCCTGCAATACAGAAGAAATAACTTTAAGAGGACTGAAACAAGACACAAATAGATTTTAGAGATACTGCACATGAAGAAAAGCATTGGTTTTGACCAAGATGAGGTGTTTCATTTCTAGTCAATACCAACATAGTCATCTGATTCATAACTGACTAGATGTTTTGCAGCTGAAATCCATTAACTGAAAGAACTACGACTCAGAGTCTCAAAAGTGTTGATCCACCTAACTCCCACAGAAATCAAGGCATCAAAATACCTACAGGGGTGGTGGCCTTGTCACCTCTTTATAAGAGAAAGGCTCATAAGACTGATACAGGTTAGGAACATCCAGAAGTTGCAGAAACCACAGTCAGCTAATTAACTGCTGTCTTCCGGAGATATATTAGTACTCCTCACAC
The DNA here is from genome assembly GCA_013397135.1 of Pachyramphus minor. Taxonomy (NCBI): domain Eukaryota; kingdom Metazoa; phylum Chordata; class Aves; order Passeriformes; family Tyrannidae; genus Pachyramphus; species Pachyramphus minor. Next base: position 1,818,094 of record VYXB01004451.1, read on the forward strand.
CTTTGCTCCCAGATCTGCTCCACCTGGTAGTTTCAATCATCAACGTACTCACACTAAGGCTGCATTAACAAAAGGCAGCTGGCAGCTGGATCTTGGGTTCTGGACTCATTCAGGAGCATTAACATGCTCTCATACATGTATTAGAAGGGCAAGAGCCCCACTTCTACCTCAAACACAAACTTTGCAGTCAACACTGCAAAAATGTCTGCAGCATAACTCCATGAATTTCCAGAAGAGCCAGTGCAGAGACCAAGGCCACATGCCTTTCACCAAAGGTTGTGCCGGTGCTTTGCACGCTTGGGGTTTGTCCTGTGCGACTTTAGAAAGTCGTCCATGCCTTCATTTAGGGAGGACCTAATTTATCTTTGTGCTTCTCCTGCGCCTCGAGTTAAAAGGCAGACACATTCATAATGCATGGCTTTGTGATGTGTGTGCCATGACAGCTACAATCTGTGAACCACACACCAAAACTCCTGGAGAAAAGCACTTGCTGGGAGCTGAGGCCAGTCAGACACAACACCCCTTTCCTTCACTCCATAGTTTACAGTGGTGAGGGTACTCTTTTCTACCCTCCATCCCAAACGTTTCACTGCTGACAAACTCTTCGGCATCTGCATATTGAGAAGTGATACACAAACACACATCTGTCCCCAGTTCGTTGCTTCTTACCCTCTGAAACGTCACATTCAGTTTAAAGGTACATCCAAATAAGGAAGATTTGGAAAACTCTGTGTCATCTTCAGAGTCAGTGAAAAATTTAACTGTCAACTACACTACAAATACATTTAATCCATTAGTCTATCTCATTAATCTAACTTAGATACTGTTCCTTCAGTATCCAGCAGTAGATGTTTCCTGACGAGTCATCTTGCCTTCCTGATTGCTCTCATTACAGGCTCAGGAAAGAGCACAAGTCCCTCTTTAAAATGTATCCACTTCCTGAGACTTCTTTCAGAATAGCCAGAACAGCAATCCTCTTGTGTTAGCAAGCTGCAGCTCTCCTGAAACGTGGATCACCAGCTGGCTCAGGAACACGCAAGATAAACCCCTTCTCTCCTTCCTCAAAGGCACTCCTGGATGGAAACATAGCTGTCCATCCACCTGTTCTGGGTGCACTAATGGGATTATTTAGGTGCATGATCTGTCTTCTTCACCAGCTCCGTGTCCTCTTCCAGTCTGCTTGGAGGTTACAGCTGTGATTAAAACCCTGAACAGAATGTTTTTCCCAGCAGATCACAACAGCTGAAATCAATAGGAGATTTTACAGTAATGCAGTAATGGTCCATATAATGAGGCTCAGGCTGGAAAATTTCCAGTGAAGACCTGTGCCTGAGGAATTCTGTACCTCTGGTTTAAAAAATAGCGGGGGGAAGGTTTCATGTTTTTTCATGGTTCAGTATAAAATGTTTCTCTTCATTTACAGATTTTCTTACTGGCAGTGGCTATGGAATTTATCAATATTGTCATTCATGAGGGCAAAAGCTGTAAATAACCCACCTAAGAATGTGACTTTAAAAAAGGAGGAATGTGAAGCCCTTTTGGGTAGAAGAGATGTCCTTCTGGATTATGTATGTGACACTCCAGTGTTAAAATTAGGGACTATTCAAAATACATTTCTCTCAGATCTTTCTCCTTCTCTTTGCTAAGGCTTTCAGAGAGGGTTTTATTTTTTTCTTTTTGATACCCTAAGGAAATACCTCTCATGTTGGGTCAGCATCTTGAGCTGTCTACAGCATTTTCAAGACTTGCTTCCAAAGTTTTGCCCTCTGAGAAAATCGTAGAAAGGAAGGCATGATGTGAACGTACATTAGCTGGCCACAATCTCCCTGTGTGGCTGCTCTTAGTGCACAGAGTGGCTCCACACTGCCTGGCCGGCTCCACTGGAGCTGCCCTTCATGAGCAACAGGAAAAGTCACTGCAGTGTAGATGATGCACTGCAGTGTAACTCCCCTGGTCAAATTAATGCAATTATTGTATTAATTAAAAATTTCAGTGCCTCATTCTCATGCAGTTCTTTTCCCAGTTTCCCCTGGATGTTTCTTTATTGCTGACCCGTACCAGTTGAAGCTTCTGATTGCTGGCTAACAATCTGAGCTGGGAAGAGGTTTCAACCAGTATCCCCTCCAAGGTGTGTCCAAACAGCCCATGTTATTCCCAGATGTTGGTGTACCAGTACTTCATGCAGAGGTGTGAGATAGGTTCTGGTGCACACCTGTTCCCTTGACCAGGGATAAAGTCTGACCCACAATGTTGCTCTTAGTTTTTAGGAAACTAAAACAGGTGAGATTTTCCTACCCTCTTTCACTAATTTTTTTAATTAGAGAAATCTCCCGAGAGTTGTTTGTAATGACTCCCCTCAGCAGATGAGTCCACAACTTGGTAATCTCCCCTGAGTGATCTGTAAAAGAAATGAAAAACTAAACCAAACAAACACTTTTCATAATGTACCTCACCCACTAAGCAACCCTGCACAGGGATGGAAAATTTTCTTCCTGATGTCCACAAATGATCAGTTTCTGCCTGGAAGCACTGAGCTGGATTCGATTACACCAATCATTATTTCAGTTCATGTAACTCCAGACTACTAGTGATACCCAATAACTTTGGCACCCTGGGAATTCAATCAAACGTTTATACTAAGGGGGACTATTTACTTCAGCCCCTAGAGGTACCACTTTAAAAAAATTCCCTGAATATCACTGAAATTAATATTAAGACTTTATACCCTCATGTATTTTTGAGGATTTATATATGTTGAGATATCATTTTTCCTACCACTTATCCTCTTACATACTCCCACAATATCTCATCTGTGGCATTTTCCCAGATGGGGCCCACAGCAACGTTCTTGTAGCTTTTGGCTCACTTAACATTCTCACTTATCAAAATCTTCGATTTGACGAGGTCTTCTCTGCTACAACGCCCAGCTCTACAGAACACCAGACACTGCCTTTTGCTAACACACCTCCCTGTATGCTGCATGAGATCCTCTGTGCACAGCACACCCCAAAAGTGGCTACGGGCCTAATTCTCCTCTGCCCCGCAGTTTCCTAAGAACAAGGAAGTGCTGGGTGCACCCACGCAAGCCACCGCCAGAGAAACAGCAGAAATTTGGCATTCTGCATCTGTGTAGGCAACAAGACAAAGTGAAAGGCAGCAGATAACTGAGCTCTTTATTGCTTCCCTACCATAATTTTCCCATTTTCAAAGGCGTTCCAAATGGAACGACTGGGCTGACAGCCTGTGCACTGGCTTCCATGGGCTCTGCCTTAGATTTCTATTTCTGGGCCTGAAGACCTAATTTTCAGAGGAAGATAATTTTTGAAACTGAGCCCATATCCCTTTAACTGCTCTTGATTTACATGTAATTTGTCAAACAATTAAAATGTGCATATTGTCATCACAAGGCCAAAACATCTCTTCATGTCTTCTTCATATTCATTTCCCCACAGCATAGTTTTCAACAAGTGAACTTGGCACTGAACAAAGCCTTCTTGCCACCCCTGACTGAATGGGGCTTCAGTCACCCTGCAAATGTTCATATGTGGCATTTCATCTGATTTCATCTTTGCATACCCAAACACACCCTCACATTTTCTTCTTCAGTTTCTTCCTCCCATCAGGAACTTTTACTCCTTAACAGACCCTTGACTCTTCTATCAGCCATTTTCTTCTTTTTCTTTGAACTGAGCGCTAGTCATGCAGTCTGTGACATACAGAATTTTTTATAGGTATCTCACAACCTCTCAGCATTTCTTGCATTGCTTAAGTCAACAAACAGGGCAAAACACCTGCCAGTTATTTCCCTGAACTAAGCCAGCTTTCCTAAATCGATCAGTGTGCTCCCATTCAGATAGGTAATCATCCTCTGCTTATCTCAACCTGCCAATTCATGCTGCACTTCTGGCAGACCAAACTGGTATTTAGATACTATTGAGCATCTCTTCACACAATTGTTTGCACATAGGTGTGCCATGAGGTTCCCTCCACTTGTTGCAAACATGTCAGGAACCTCAGGCACATGTATTACCCAGAACCTCTGCACAGCGGAGATAACAAATCTGCCATTCTCCCAGGAGGAACTAAAAAAGATAACCACAGAAGGCAAATTCATACCTTTTACACTGTTTCAACCCCTATAAACTCTGTACCATACAAGTATTTTAAATAGTGTTTTTTAAGAAAAATAAAAAAGAGTGAAGAAAGATTGGGCAGCAGAAGAATGAGCTGAAATTTTAGAGAATCATAAATAATTTCCTGCGTATTAGACAATGTTCCTTTTACACTGTATCCAACTGGTTTTTCTAGGAAATGTCAACATACAAGTGATTGCCATGTGTTCCCTGAAAATTGATACTATACTTAGGAACATAAGAATTAAAAAAAAAAAAAAAAATCTGCTAATTAATGAAGTTTCCACTGCCAATTACTACAGCTGAGTTCTTTACCTACAAAAAAATCTTCTAGGTTTCTCTATTTAAAAAAATATATTAATAATAATCCTAAATAATATTAGAATTTTGAGATGTAAGTAAACTAGGCTTCCTCAGATGTGCAAAGCAGGTTTGGTCCCAGACGTTATCTCAAAGGAAACAGCATTTCATGCAGTTTGTTCAAGACAAAGCTGGCTTCTCCTTCCTGAAAATTTTTCTGCAAGTCTATCTTCCATCTGTGCCTTGGCTTTGTCCTACAAATCATAGGCAGTACGAGGAACTGAACTTCAAAACTGCAATGTTTTCTTATTTAGATGCTATATGTTTAATAAAAAGCCCTCCCCTCAGTGAAACTACGTGCAGTTTCAGTACAGAAGTGGATCTCAGAGGACACTAGCTAGACAGTGGCCTGCCAATGCACCCACTTAACTGACATGTATTTAGAGTGTTTACAGAATACTTCACTAGACATCTAGTTCAGATGTCCTTCCTCATGAGGTGAACCTGCTGCCTGGCAGAGTTGGAGCCAAGCCCCCCAAAGCCAAGGTCATAGCTGCGACTTCCCACCACAGACAATGTCCCAGCACATCTATGATGCAGACTTTACAGCTCACATATTGACAGAATTCAGCCTCCTTCCTTTCCTGTTTTCTATTTTATTAAAAATTACTGAAAAAAAACACTTCCCCTGATGTTGTTTTCCAAATATGGGTGTTCTTAGTTCCTGGTGAAGGCATTATAACCTTGATCTCTCTCTAGTTAGGTTGGGATTTGCTTACCCACTGAAAGATGTTTTGAATCCTGCATTTCCACTGTGAAGGGAGCTATTCCAGAGGAGGTTTCTGTATGGTCTACTGGAGATGCTTACGTTTCAGTGATGACTGATGTAGAATAGTCAAATCCTAAGGGTACCTAATGAAGACCACATGCAAACAAGCTCCCAACAACCTCAGTGGGTATTTGCATAGAAATCCTCTCACGGACAAATAAAGCAATTTGAAATATGCACCATGGTATTTGTATCCACTTTCTACATAACAACAGAGCACCATCCTTATAGCAGGAATATCATTCTACACAAATCAAACATGCTGGCTCCGTGCCATCCCATTCTGTTTCAAAGATCTCCACTAAAAAGTGAGCTTATGCCTTTGGTTACTGCCTGGCCACATCTGAGAGGATGCAGCTGCCTCTCCAGCATCCACAGCAGGCTATTCTGCATAGTCATTCTGATGACAGATGTTAACCTTTTGGGATGCCCAGTATCACACTGTACTACTTACTACTAAGGAAACATCAACAGCCTTAAGCACTGATTACTGCCTAACATGTCTTTGTCAAACACTTAATGAAGCACATATTGGGTCTGCTGATCTGACTGTCAATTTATTCTAAATGAATCCACATGCCAAAGGATTTAGGTGCCAAAAGCTGGGAGAGCTTTCAAAATTATTTTTTTTTTAGCCCTTACCATGATAGCTGCACAGCAATATGCCATCTGAAGCAATAGTTGTTTGAAAACTCAGAATATCAGGTAGTTCAAAATCAGAAATTTCTGTGACTTCCCCTGAAATCCCTCTCACTCAATCACAATACACAGAAATGACAAGCCTATGAGACCCTGTTCTATAATACAGAGCAAAGGTATTAATTTTGTGTTGTAAGCATAACCTGTAGCCAGCATGGGGAAGTGGTATTTATATTATTTTGTTTGGGTTTGTTTTTCTTCTGTTTCTGTTTGGCCCAGCCCACGTGCAGCTGAACTAGCAAAGCTTAAGAGGGAGTAAGAGCCCCAAAACAAACGTCACAAAGGAAAAAATGTTGTGTTTCATTGGCAGTAGATCTATTTTAGGACCTTTCCACTCCACTCCTGATCTTACATTCTTGTAGCTACTCAGTTATGTGGCACACCAAACCTGCCTCCCTGACCTCGCTCCCACTGAAGGATGGTAATGGGGGAGAGGGCAGGGAAGGGCAGGAGGGAACAAAGGCCGCCAGGAACGTGGGAGGCCAGGCTTTCCTAAAACAGCAATGAAAAGATAAACTAATTACCAAGTGTGAAATTGATAAATGATAAAGCAGACATCGTTTAACAGTGCTAGTGTTGAGCACAGATGTTCTGTATGCATGTATGAAGTGCTGCTGCTGGGCTTTCTGCTGCTGTTCCTGGCTCCTCAGATCATTTTTCCCCACAGCAAGGGCAAGGCATTTATCCCAGATACTGGCCTTTCCTTTCTCATTGATTAAGGGAAACAAGGTCAGCCGCCCCAATCTGGCCTTTAAAGCAGAACTGCCCATCACTCAGAGCCTCCGGAATCAAAGGACAAAGGTTCTTAAAAGTCCTCTGAAATGATCAGGACGGAATTTGTATATGGGAAGGTTCAGGGTAAAACCAGGATCTCCAAGCACTTTCACTGATCCTGGCAACTCCACCCTTAAGAATGGTGTCAGAGGGTTTCTTTGGCCCAACCAGATATTTTGCTGGTGTGGATGAAAGATCTCCCTTTAGACTGCATCATGCTTGGCTTTGCAGCCACTGAACAGAGAAGACTGAAAGGAATTTTCAGAGACTGAACTCCAAAGAAGCTAATACTACATGAATCAAGCTCAGCACAATAAGAGAATCTTTCAAAAATGCAATAAATACCTGCTCAAATGACAGTGGAACCCCAGCTGCATGTCTGACACTAGCCCATGATTATTCCAAATCTTTTTTGAAGTACTTCAGGGAAAGAATGGGACCTCTGTGGCGCTTAGAGCTGGTCATCAGAATTATCCTGATAACCCAGACTCATAAATACATGGACGTAATAAACACACAAAATAAAAAGCCTGCAAACTCGTGTAAACCAACAAAAAAAAATCCAGAATGGTGACTCAGTTATCGGACAAACCTGCCAAAGTTTCATTAGAAGACTCATTTAAACCGAGTGAAATCAGGAAAACTCCAAAGTTGGGCTGAAACATCATCCTTCACTTATCCTCCTGTACCTGCACATCACAGATAATAGTACCTTCCCTTAGACAAGACTCTGAGCAGTGGGTGACCTTCTGTACCGAGTGTGCTGCAATAACTAAGTACAGCAGGGGTGAATTGAAGATGACATTTCAGCCTTTAACTGAATTTCCCACATTTCTTCAATTTACGCCAGACCCTTATATTATTTCAACTTATCTTTTCTCTGATAGCACACAAAGCTGTGGTTGAGAGGAGGTTGAGAGAGTGTGGACACACACAAATAAAGATGCACCTACACACATCAATCAATTAGTGCATTGCAAAATTATCTGCACAATCTCTCATTAAATATTTGTATTCAGAAAGACTTGCAAAAACTGCTGTTTTCCATGCAGGACCCCTTTGCAGCCCTTGGTCAAGGAACCCTGGAAGGAAACATCAAGTCAAACCACCTCAATTTTATTAACTCTGCACCATTAAAATGAGTCAATAATTTTGTAAATCCAGCAAGCAGTTGCAAGTCACTTCATTTATAAATAGTTTTTTGAGGTGGTATTGGGGGTTTTTTACAACAAAACAGATAGACTTATTTTACAGATAAGTGCTCACAGAAAAAAGGTAATTTTTACAGAAATGGTTCAGCACCATTACCATGTTGGTACAGTGTACACCTTGGCTGCATATCAGCTGTTATTGGGTAAAAGAAGCTGTATTCATCTGTAACTTTCACTAAAATAAAATTTTCAGATTTTTTAATTCAATGTTGTTTTTTTTTTTCCAGGGGATAACCAATAAATCTTTCTTTCTCTCTTGGAACATACACAATATGTAAAATCTGCGTTTACAGCTAAAAATGTGTTCACAGCATCAAAGCATAGCATGGAAATTAAGCATGATAAAAACAGAGCAGAAAGAAACCGAAATATCAAGTGACTCTTACTTGATATTTCTGTCACTCATAGCATTTCCAAATTTAAAAAAATAAAATAAAATAAAATAGACATGTCTGCTTCAGAAAAATATACGTATCAGACATTTCTGTAGGAAAACTATATACATGTTTAATTTCAAAGCAAACATGGAAAATTCTGTCTTCCCTCTGTTGCACAGAACACAGACTTCTCAAGTGAACAATTCAGCAAAAACCTCTCTACTTCAGGTGGTGCCTGGTTACCAAAAGAATTGCCTTGATGCCTCAGCCTTGATGACCGAGGAGTAGTAGGCAGACAATACTTCACATTTTGAGCTTCAGTCACTCTTGGCGCTGGCTCAGTTACAAGGAATAATTCTGATTCTCAGCAAGTTTAACACATTTGCATGAAAGAAATAATTTACTCTGTTGCACCCCCTAGTGGGATTATTTAGAGTAATCAGATCCTCCCGGTTTTGTTATTTTCCTATTCATAGTACACGTTAACTAAGGAGAGTCACAAAAGGATGTGCTTCTGTTCCCAAATTAATTTACTTCAAGGTTAACTGACATTTCTCTCTTTTGTTGGTGGTTTCCAACAAGGAATAGTAAGGCACGTAGCACCCTGTGATACATACACAGTTGATAGAATCATGTATTTCAGTTTCTGTTTTTTGAGCTGGGTTCTATTTTCAGTTTAAACCCAGAGTACAAAGGCTTCCTATTCCAGTAAAAAATTACTCATTCTTTTTTTAAGGTCAAGCAATATGTGTAATAAGGAGAGATCCAAGAAGAGGAGGAGAAAATGTGGGGTTGGTGCATTATTAATGCCAGCTACCTTCAGCGTGTTCAATAAGTTTTTGCAAATTGGCAAATGGCAAAAAGTCAGTATTGTTAACATTGTTATCACACTTTGTGTCCATGTTGTTCCTACCTCAATGAACTTACCCTGGAAAAAATATTCACACCCATAATATATGAAGCAAAAGGTGAAGGAACCAAATTACCAGGACTCAGATCCTGGAAAGATTTAATTTAACTGTCTTTTGCTGTTGGGCTGATTGTGTTCTCATTGCAAGAAGGTATTTGTCAGTCAGATTATCAGGAGCCAGCCACAGCTCATAGATTCAGTGTGACCATGGCTAACACAGCACACAAACCATGTACACAAAACATTTGGGGAAATGGGCCCACAAGGTTTGTTCAGATCAGCAACAACTGGATGGGATGTGGATCTGGTGACAATGGCTGAGAGCTTCAACCTTGCTCCAGCTTCCTCATGGCAAATACAGAAGTGGAGAGGCACAAACATGTCCTCAAAATCCCAGATCTGGCCATTCCCCCAGCAGTGGAGTGGAGGAGTGCAGACAACTTCCCCTTCACTGGAGGTACCTGCCCTGGCCTAGACAACATGTTAAGGGCAGACTAGAGAGCTGGCCTAGGTGAGTGACAGGAGACAGGTAACACAGGGCCACTGGAAAGGCATCTCCCCCTTCCCACAGACTGGGAGTTTTGTTCAGTGCTGCTGAAGATCTCACCCTCTAAGGTTTTCAAATACACATATAAAGATGTGCAGATGATCCCAAATTGCCTTCCTCACTGCATTATGATTTAAAATATCAAGGCACTTCCAGCAAGTCCTGACATCAGATGGCAAGAAGGAGCAAACAAAGAGGTCTAGCTTATCTTTTGTGCTTAGGTGTATTTTATAACAGAGTATAAAGGAAATCAATATTCCCATCATAAATCTTGCTTACTCTCCTTATAGGGGTGGTGGCTGACTTCCATGTGAAAATGTCAAAATAAAAGCACTTTGCTCTCCAAGAGACTTTGGTTCAATCAGGCATAATACAACACAAACAACCCTAATGTAAATAAATGCACTGAGAATGCAAACGTCCACAGGAGACAGGACTGTTAGAGCCCTCTTACTTCCACCAGGAATATCTATCTAGTGCCTAGGCAGGCACAGGAGCATCTCCTGCTCACAAGAAGGAGCGCGGGCTTTGTAATCTGATGAGCCGTGATTTTCTCTCATTCATTAGCATTCAAAATGGTTTCTTTCTACTTCTTTGCATCCTCTTAGATGGTTGACCAGAACATAAACAAGAAAGACCATTTGTATTAGCCAGAGAAAGCTGACTCTGGCTCGCTGCCTCTGTAACTGTGATAATAAGCCATTCTTAAAGCATTATCAATATGAGCCGCCTTGGAATCCTTCGGAAGACATGAATCTGCCCCGGTGAACGCTCACGACGCAGCTATTGCCCTTCTGCTTCCCTGTGACTGACAGAAATCACATCAAAACCACTATGGTCAAAGAGAACACGAATGACTTTTGCAATTTTAACTATAAATGTGTTAATGGAACTACGCTTCTGTGTTTCGGGTTAAAAGAGAAGCGTTGCTAACAAATAAGCTGAGAAGGTCATTACCATTTCACATTAATGAATTACCAATAAATTATTTTGAGGAAATTGCCTCATTGTGAAACCAGGACACTGGAAAGAATAATATTATGTATATAAAATTAAATTCTAGCAAATCTATCTCACAGACAATAGACCCGGAAAGTAAATATTTCCAATAATGGGCATCTGTAATTCACAATAATTTTATCTAGGTATGTATCAGAAATGAGAAGAAAACACAAGTGAAGATTTTGTAGGGAAGTGTTGATAACAGAGGTAACAGGATGAAAAGAATAAAAGCAAAATTGCTTCCAGTAACCTGGCGGCAAAAACTAAAACACAGTGTCATCAATATCCATGACATCTGTGAACAGAGTCATCACAATGCTAAAGAAATCGTATTTCATTTCCTCTGTTAAGGTGAGTCCTACGATCTGGCACCTCTTTCTCGTTACAGTGTTGTCAGCAGGTGAAATTCACAGGACAAGGGCTGCGTGTTACTTACGTCCTACTTAAGCCTACATTTACTCGGGTGTGTACTATAATCTGTTACACTTAAATACTTCTTTCAAACACTGGCATTTTTTAAAACATTATTTTGATCTAAATACTAGGGGCATTTTATCATTTCAGCGATGCACACATGAAAGTAAAACCTTACGATACCATGAATTTGAATTTATTTTTCCATACAGAAAGAATCCTTTTAATTTTAGTGCTCCTCATTTCCTTACACTCCCGCTGATATTAACACCTGTGCAAACTGAGTGTAAAATGTGATCAAATCACAATTCCCCAATCACATCAGCGGTGATATTTTGTACCCGCTTGGCACAGATGCAATTTATTATATGAGATTAAACACAGTGGTGAATCAGGCCTTCTGTACTTAAAACAACAGCACACACTTTCACCTACAGATACCATCAGCAGACCTAGGCACCAAGGGAAATAATGTTTTGAGTTCATCTTAAATTCTTGTGGATTCCTGTAACTACCACCAAGCAATCCTGTGGCTGGAAGGCACTGCTTAGGAGTAGCCCAAGAATGGCAAAGTTGTTATAAATCAGGCTCAAAATGCACAGGCATGGCTGTGTCCAAAAGATGTCACAGTGCATGGCTGTTACAGACCTCTTGGTTTTGAGAATATTAAATAAATGCAAAATGTAATGGGAAAAAATGGTCAAAAAGTCATGATGGCGTAAAAGAGTAACCCCGTAAGGAAATATTGTAACCCAAGTTTTCATGCCTCTTAAACATTACTTATTCAAAGGGGAAAAACAAGCTGAGTTTCCAACTCTGAAATAGGCACTTCACAAAAAAAGGCTCCTTACGTCACATTAACATTGTCTGTAATGTGGAAATTGTATAGTGGAAGAATAAATTATCAGCAAATTAATTGGATATAAATAGAATGCTCTTATGTGTTTGGCTTTAGCTGTCAGCAGCTCAGCGCTCAGAGCTGATCATGGGTGTTGTTTTATACAATCAAATAAGACCCTTTATATTATAGTGTTCTATATTCTGTAACTAGAACTATTATAATTTGAGCTGAAGCAGTTATCTTTACTACCTTGTGAATACAATCTGAAAGAGTTACAGAAAATGCTGATATACTTAGGATGACCTTCTTTGGTTCAGTGGTGTTACAGGCACACATTTTTTTTCTTTTTTGTTACTACGAAGGAGAAAATTACATTGGGCTAAAATGAATACTAATGAAACTCCTTAGTTAGCTTTCTTTGTGATAAGAATAAAAAATTGGAGCTATGTTCCTCTAGAATCTCAAGCAATTTTTGTCCTTTATTCTGATAGAAAGATTACTGACAGTAGAGAAGGAGAGCAAAGTAATTTCATAAAATATCTGCATTTTTAAGAATGCTTTTGTTGCAAAAATGTTGGTGTGCAATTTCTTCAATCTACTTTTAAGGCTGTAAAGAAAAAGTACCTATTTGTTCTGCACTGCAACAATGCCAGCTGCATTCAATCAACTAAAAAGCTGCAAGCCATAAACCTTCCTCCACAGCTATAGAAGAAAAAAAGGCAGGGCCATAAAAATTCATCAGGATAATGTAGAGATGAGGCGTGTTTGAATCACCATCCCTGCAATCAACCAATCACTCATCCTGTGGCATTTACAGCACATCTCATTCCCCTGTTCCTTAAGGACAATTGATTTTCCTGATTCCATTAGCATAACGGCAAGGAAAATGACTGCAGTGCAATATTTCTGGAAACTTCCAACAAGTATGCTGTGTGCTGGAGTGTGACCATAATAATAAGCTACCTAGCTAGCAACTGCGTGTGCTTCTGCTGCTGCTGCCATGGTATCGCGTCCAAGGGAAAAGGACACAGACTAAGCAATTTTGGGTTCATGCACAGGGAAAAAAAAAAAAAATTGTTTTCACAGAATATAAACCAAAAACTCACTTAAGCAAATAAACATAATTTCAAGGCGGGCTGATCAGTAGGCAACATCTAGCAGGCCTTGAGCATTATTGTGTTATGGTTAATAATTCCATTTTCTGAAACATTAGTAATACTTCTGCATTCCTCAATGGCTTTTATACTCCTGTTTTTGCTTGGGTTTAAAACAGAACAAAATGAAACTTTAATACCAGAGTTTTGTTATAAATATACAAGAAGAATGCATCAGTGGATTCTCCAAAGAATTTACAACCATTCACAGCATTACACAGTCATCAGCTCGAAGCAGGGGTCTCCACATTTTTCAGTTTTCTCTGTAAGTTCACTGATAATATCCACACTAGCTTAAATTATTCAAGATGATGAAACTTTATTGGTGAACATGCACTGCCTAAATTTAAAACTGTACATTATTATCTTCCCTTGTGAATGTATTTTAAGGATGTGTTAAGCTTTTTGAAGTGTAATTCAGAGACTACTGTATCTCAAACAACATAAAATACTTTTCATCTTGTGAAGGATCCTTTAGACTTCTGAGGTCCTATCTGTTGTACATTTTTAAGTCCCTTTATAGTTTCAAACCCAGTGGGTTACGCATGTTAAAGTCAATCCCTAAATTGAATTCAAAGTTGATATGAGCCTGCCTGCAGAACTAAGAAAAGTCTTCCTATTATAAGAACCAAAAGTCAATATTTTTAACCCCTCATTGACATCCTTTTTACTTTATCCCTAGAAATGCTCCAGTATTCCTCGCAACAAACAAATAAAATTTTAAAAATTTAAAGAAAAAAAGGAAAAAAATAAAAACTTAATTTCAATTGCATCCTATGACATGACTGTCAGCATGGCCCAGATTCTTGCCAGAATCTTTATTGTTGTGGGTTTTTACTACTATTATTTTACATCCTCTAATCTTTATTCATAAATATGGATCCTTTCTTCGTAAGCATGTTAAAAACACAGAACTGTTACAGAGAACTTAAAACTTAGATGCAAAAAAAGACTTCAGTAGCTATAAACACAGGAAGATGAAGACTTACATGTCAACATCTCACTGTGAAAGCCCAGTGGTTCACCAGGATCAGACACAAGCACCCCACAGCCCCACCTCATGCATTTGTAGGACTGAACTCATAGCAATGGCAAATACCCAGTAGTGTCTTCTCTGTAAATCATCAGCAGCATAAAGTGACCTACAGAAATGCTGCCTTTTGCACAAAACCACCCCATTAACCAAGTGCCAGGCAGGGTGCCCCTATTCAATACCCCATGGGATATGTATGGACCCTCAGAGAACGAGCAGGAAAGGGATCCAGCAGAGCCCATATCTCAGGAGTGGTCCCTTTTCTCTGTGCTAATGATGACAGCTGCTTCTGAGAAGGGTGAAATCCAGTGAGCTACTTCAATCCCTGCCCAAAACTTCAGCAAAACCAGTATGGGCCAACAAATGTGCCCCTGAAGCTCTGGATGCTGCACCCAGTGTTTCCTACCTGACTGGCTTCCACCCTCTGATTAATAGCACAGGCAAAGCAAGCACAATTTTGGATATGCTTGAAACCATTAGCTTTCAAGAAGGGCTTTTGTCATCAATTCTGTCTATCTTACAAAGTTAGAAATTCCCTTGGTACGCTGTCCATGTCACTATGCTAAATAATAGCAACTATTCTTAATTAAAAATGATCACTGGGTGTAGCTTTCCATCTTCATGGCACTCTGCAAAGCACCACAGTACAGGGATCACAATGACAGAAAGGACTAAGCCCAAATCTCTCTGTCTGAACTCCCACAGACCTGGATGCTCTTTTCTTATATAAAAAGTCAGTGTCTCCAAAAACCAGAGGTTTGTTTTCATCAATATCGCGGCATCTTATTTTGACCGCCCTGATTAGCCCCTTTTGGCCTTGGGTATAGGGTTTTGATTTCTCTCACTTACATCTCAGCCTAATGTTTTACATATTGCTTTAAATCTGCCAGGAACCACAGCATTTTGCAAACTGAATGCAAATGTCAAATAACCTTTTCAGCAGCAGTAAAATGGTCGAAGAGACAGGTCACGGGCTCCTATTCTGGCAGCTCTGAGTTCACACCCCTGGCTGACAGTTACTTAATGCACAGATTTAGGCAAATGACCGACCTTCTCTCTGCCTCCATTTTCTCATGCACATAACAAGGATAAGGATATACTGTTGCTTTTCAGAAGCCTTATCAAAGATGAGTTGATATTTGGGCAGCAGTGTAACACCATGGTCAGTCCCTTCAGGAGATTGTCTAGGACAGAGGGAGACGGTCTATCCACTCAGTTTATTTGACATGCATTTCCGAAAAACAAGGTGCTAATAACTGCTGAGCACATATTTGTTACCACTGAAACAGCCATTCCATTTCCAGCAAAATGCCTACTTCGTATGAAAAGAAAATGAAAGACACATGATCTGAATTTCTGTCACCCACTGTTAAATTACTCAACAGAAATATCTCAAGCTCATGGGCATCAATACCAGGCAGTGCTCCCAGGGACCACCAGTGCAGGCCTTCCCTGGGCCTGCTCTGCAATTACAGTGGAGTGGGGGCAGCTCCACCACCAGGATTAAGAGGTGTCTTTCACTACAGGAGGATTGTCACAGGGCATGGAATTAGCACAGCTCCTTTACATGTGCTCCTTCCCTAAGGCATGTTTAGCCTGCTAAAGAGAATGAGAAGGTTCATGTTCTCTAGCTGCAAAGGGCAGTTGGCAGCCTGGATGATTTACAGCTGCCTGGATGGATGTTAGGCAGGAGCCAACACTGGGCTAGCAACCCTAGAGTGGGGCACCCCAAAAGCAGCTTAAAGCCATCCTTTCAACATCCTCTTGGTTCGTGATGTGCACTTGTTGATCAGCACCCAGGATCAGGGCCACAAGCATAAGGCAGATTCACTGATTTAGAATTTAGACATCCCAAACATAAATTTTATTCAAAATAGAAGCAGGCCAACATAAAGAGGAAAGAATATTTTGTGGGGGTTTATAGTTGGTCAGGAACTCAGCTTTATAGCTCCTCTGAAAAACAGCACTATCAGCAAAGACACCCGACAGCGTGAGGGCATCAGCTCTAAACTAACTCAGAGGGAAATGCAAATCTATTAAGTCAACACCAGTTGTCTCTGACCTATTTAGTCCTTATCTGCCCACAAGCTTTTTCTGATTTACTTAAAGCAGTTTATCCAGGATGAGCTAAGCCCCTGTTACTAATTGGCAAGCATCTTCTTTCACGTTGGCCTAAATGTCTTAAACTCAGCTAAAAAAGTCTAGTTTAGAAAGATCAAAGTGTCTACACAGCTATCCACATTGCTTTAACTCAGGTCTTTTTAAATTGAATCTTAAATTAATCTGCATTAATTGAATCCTTTTAATTAAGGTGCATGCTTGAGCCAAAGATAGTGCCTATTTGCGTGCTGACCAAAGACCTGGTTAACCAGCATGATCCGAAGAAAATCCATCAGGCAAAAGACACCTCACATCCCAAATGTTTCTTTTCTGTTTTGCTTCCAGGCATCAGAACCATAAAGCCTCCAGGTCTACTGAAGTGTGCTGAACCTTGATCCTAGAAGTGCTGTCACACAGAGTGGAAATGAGGTACATGAGATCATGAATAATATATATCACATTGCACTACATAGCTCCTTGGCATGCAAATGTCAAGAGCTGGATCGTCAGCACAATATTCAGTCCAGTTCACAGGCTGAATATAGTATTAGGTGCTGTTGTTTATTTTTTAAATTCAATATCAAAAATGTCCCTTGGGCAAGCTAACAGTTAAGGTCAAAATAGTAAGAAATACCCATTATTTCCAGGATCCAAACCAGAGGCAGTTTCCTGGGCCAAGGAATCCTGCCTCCAGTATAAAGCCATCTGTCTCACCAAAACTGATGTGGAGCAGACAAGTATATTTACTTTTTTCTTTCTGAGTCCTTTCTCCTGTTTCCCAAAGCTGCACCTAACAGCTCCACAAACTTCTGCATTGGCTTTTCTGACAGTCCTAGATCCTTGCAAATCCCTCAGCAGCTGCCCTCCCGCCCACATGAGGGTTTGGGAGGGGACAAGGGGAATAAACATCAGAGCAGAAATTTTCAGGGAAAAAATGTGCAAAAGGGGTCAGAAGAGATTCCACATTTTTTACTGTGTCTTGTTTCTCTGATCTGATTTCTTCTGATTCCCAGCATGTCTTGTTCCTTATCCCAGCTCTCCTTATAACCACTATTTATTCCGTGCTCACACGAGTACTTCCAGCTTGCAAGAAAACTGACATTAGGGGCAAACAATATTAAGTCCCACACCATGATAGGTCCCAAATTATATAGTTGCACAAGCCACAACATGACAAAGGAAAAAGGACTCATATCTTGGCCTTTGATCCCTACAAGATAATGTTACCTTCGGCTGGCAGAAAAGGTGCTTTCTTTTTATCTGTCATCTCTCAGTCATTCTGTGAACAGATGTTTTTATTTCTTCTTTCATTGGCATGATCCTAAAATTCAGGTTTGTATGCACAATGTTGATCTGCATCTCATTTCAGCTGTAGAACCAGATTCCATATTCAGGGACAAATTCTTATTCTCCTGAGAGCACCAAGGGAATCTAGGAAGAAAAGCTAGCTGGGGCACCTTGTACATGTGGGACAAGATTTGTAAAGGAGCAGAGCAAACTTAGCAGACTCCATGCCTCTTCCACATGACATATATGACAGCAGGGCTTGTAAGGTCAGTGTAGAAGGAGGGAGATCAGGAGAGACACACTGTTAAAGTGGCCAGGAGTCCATCACCTTCTGTCTTTGAGTCAGGTAAAACTTCTCCATTTAGAAGGAGGTGTCTATCCCTGGAGAACAGGCACAGTCTTTAAGAAAAGGCCTCCTGTTTTCCACTCATAATGTGCATTTTAACAGCGCTAGATTGCTCTGCACATTAGTCAGGTGGATAATTAATAAATAATAATAATAATTTCTTGATGCCAGTTCCATCTGGCATCCACTGGAGAGCTTAGCCCTCAGCGTGGTTTGGTAATGCTCTCAGCACTTACCAGTCAGACACCATCAGGCCACTCTAGGGCTGGTGGTAAGAGACAGTCTGGGCAGTGCAGGGGAGGGGTTTGTTGTTCAGAACTCTGCTAGATTTATTTAGTATCACATAAAAGCCCTTAGAAAAAACCCTCTTCCTCTCACTTAACTCCCTGCCAAGAAATTACTTGGGGGAATGGGGAAAATGCTCTTTTAAAGGCTATTAAATGTTATTGTTAAAAGAAAAAGGTGCCCATAATGTAATGCCTTCCCCAGAGCAGTTCTTTCCCTTTCCCAGACCAGCATCTCAGTTTTCTGTTTGTTTTGCACTACCAAACTGAAGTTGACACTGTGGCTCCTGATGAATTGATGCTCGATGTCATTGCCAATGCTAATAGTTCTCCAAAAGGACACTATTTGGTTTTATAATTGCAAAAGCAGCTACATTCAAGGGCTCAAAAAACAAACAAAATTACTACTTAGCCTTTCATAACTAGATGATCTTTAAGGTCACTTCCAACCCAAACCATTCTATGATTATCTCAGAGGAAGACAACTATTTTTTTCCTTCAAGTATTTGGGTGAGAAACTTGGTTAAATATCACCAAAGTCCTGTTCATTTATCACTGCATGTGCCAGGAGAGTGATGCCATTACCTCTAGGCAAGGGCTGACCCGGTGAAGATGGAAGTTTGCAAGAGAAGTTCTTTATACTGGTCAGAGCTGCCCAAGGTCATCAGCATTACAGGCTACTACAGACCAAAACTTCAAACCAAGCTTCCAGTGTTATTTTTAATCATTGTCACCCTCCATCCTCATGTCTGGGGAAATCTGAGCCTGATCTGAGGCTTGTGTTCCTGACCAAATCTATTGTATAAACTATGTTTCACAGAGATTATTCAAACTACTACAGCCCTGCCCTGATTTCACATCCTTGGCCTTGATTTGGCCAACAAGCAGATCTTTTTCAGCACTGGTGTTGCTGTCTTATTGACAGAAAAGTAAGAAGGAATTTATTTTTCAATATTTTTTTTGTTTCAAAAGCCTAGTAATGTTTAAGTCTGCATTCACTCTACATACAGCCCCAGGTGACATCACAGCTTTGAGGTTCGATGTTAAACATGAAGTTATTACAGTGGAAAGAGGGAAGCAGTCATTTTAAAAATCAGATTGACAGTCAGCACTCTGAACAGCAGTTACCAGCAGCTGTCCTGGCTTTGAACTGTACCTGTTTTATTTTAAAAAGTTAGATCAGGAGTATAAACTCCCCATCCCACTTCAAGTTTTTAATAAAAATTCAAAGTGAAGAGTTGTGATAGCCCTGAGTAAAAACGATCGAAAGAGCTACAGTTGGCTACGAGTCTGAAGAAAGGAAATTTTCTTGTTAAATTTCCAGAAGCAGTGGGAAGAAAATGAGAAAAAGAGAAGGGGGAAAAAACCAAACAAATAGAAAACCTGGAGTGGGGAAAGGGTTG
Source organism: Pachyramphus minor (assembly GCA_013397135.1). Taxonomy (NCBI): domain Eukaryota; kingdom Metazoa; phylum Chordata; class Aves; order Passeriformes; family Tyrannidae; genus Pachyramphus; species Pachyramphus minor. Next base: position 1,837,738 of record VYXB01004451.1, read on the forward strand.
AGAAGAAAAAGAGAGGGACTAGTTTAGTTTGCTGTTGTTAAGGACAGACATGGTTACCAGCACATCAAGTGTCACTTATATATGGAATAGTACTGGTAACATCAATACACTCAAGAACAAATTCTGGCAGCCCTTGTACTCTCCAATGTTTTAAATGGATTGTCCCAATTTCAGTGCCATAAGAAAACCACAAAGAGAGCCTCTACCAACATTGCCACTGGAATGCCAGCTAAAAGAAGAAATTCCAACCCAATCTCAGAGATCTGTCTTCTTTTTTCCTTTCCTACTCCTTGTAGTGGCTCATCCGACATGACTGGGTGGAACTGCATATTCTGGGAGTCATGATGTGAGGATGTGAAGTTTGAATGCATCTCATCTCTTCAGTGTGAAACACTGCATGCTAAAAAAAGAGAAATAATGAAAGCCTAGGGTTATCCCTGTAACAACTCTAATTTTTTATTTGAAAAACTTAATCAGAAATTTTTATTACTCCAAAATAGTGTTTTAAAATAAAAACCAAACGCTTCCATGCTGCCTTGGGCATACAGTGCAGAAACTTGCAGATGGAAGGCACTCTTGCAGACAGTGCTTCCTAATCCTGCCAGGAGTTGGAGTGGGGACAAGGAAATCTCCAGGGTAAAGTAATGGAAGCAGAGGTCCTGTAGGACAAGAAGATGATGAATTCCAAGGGAGCAAGAAGAGCAAAACATCAGAGGAAGAGATTCTGGGTTAGGGAAGCAGAACAGCAGTGGAGGGGAAAGTCTTATGGGAAAACAGACTAGCAAGAGAGGTGAGGCATAGCAGAGGACAGCACAGAGTGGCAAAGCCATAGGGCCAAATCTGTAGATAGCTTTTGAAATGCTAGAGCCAAAATTGCAGGAAAATGAGAATAATATAGATGCAGTGAATCTGAGGGAAGGTTATATCTAATAAATTACAATACAAAGTTTATAATCAGCAAAAATTTCTAAGATGGTCTTTTCCATATGTCAGGCTGCAGAACTGTCACATACTGCTTGAGGTACTACTCTTGGTGCTGAGAGTCACAGTCTCTCTATGTCTAGTTATCCTTTAGTGCCTTTGTATAATATTGCCAAGGTTCTCACCACTGGCATCTGGACCACCACAAGTTAGAGCTAAATTGAGCAGCTACTCCTAGATCAGGGCAGAAAAATCTCCTATTTTGCTCCCTAATTTCATCTACCCAATTTTCTCAAACTTTACTCTTCTGAGCTGTTGTTTTCTAAGGTTCGGAAGCTTCAGCAAAAAGTATTCTAGTTCTTCTAAGAAAAGGCAGAGAGAAATGTGTATATGTATAATAAGGAAAAAAATCCAATCTTTAGGGGTTTTTTAAACAGATGTGGAATAAAACTAATCACCAAAGAAAGACGAGTTCTGGACTGAAAATTAACTTTGCTGGTTAAAATTGTCTTTGAGTATTCAGGGCAACATTGGCTCTGATTTGACCAAATTACAAGCACATACTACACACATCATATTACAAAGCATGTTTAGTCTAACTCTTTACTAACCATTTATGACTAGGTGTTAGTGGTAAAATGGATTTTCCCCAACCGGATAACTTGGGATAGCAGCCAAAGGGTGACACACCATCAACCTGAAGCAGCCCAAAATTAGCTGACATGAATATTGCCAGTGGTGAAGCCTCAGCAGCTCAGGGTGTGGTACAGGCCTGAACATCCACTTGACTCTTCGAATGGGTTTCACAGACAGTGCTGAGGTCTCTGCTGCCACTGACAAATGTTGTTGTAGGCCTGAACTAACACTTTCCCAGCGGAAGGTCTCTAGCAACAACACAGACATGGACCTTGGATTGAGCAGAGTACGTCAGCCACACTTGTAAGTTCACCTGGAGCAGAGTTAAGGTTACCCTGGGAGTCCAGCTCACGAGTTTTGACATTCTTGGTTCACATTCTAACTTGACTTTGAGTTCAAGTGAAAGATTACCTGTGCAGTCATCCTTTGACATTGTATTTTTGTCCAGTGTTAAACAACCTGTTCCAAAGATAAAGTCCCTGTCTGTACCATATGTACAAATACATAAAAGGTTATCTATCTAGATGCAGACCTAGATATAAAGCTAAGGCAGACAACAGCACATGTACAGCAGATTATATATAATTGCTGTTCATTTACTGATCCTTACCCCCCACAGAACTGTGTAAGTTAATGAGCTCTGAAATATGAGTTTCAAAAAAACTTTCATTTCAATAATATTACACACCCTCGGGCTCCTATTAAACTTTTTTTTGCAACAATAACACCATTCAAACTAACATTCATATGTGGATTACAGTAATACAGCACCTCATGAAAATGCAGAGAAAATGAAACAGAAAAGAAAGCACAGCTTTTAGTCCACTAAATCTTAACCATATTCAAATTAATAAGCAACAGCTCCTAAGGACAGGTGAATGGCCCCCAGTAAAATCAGAACCTTCCTGGCCTTATACCATATACTTGAAAAGAACAGTTAGAATGCAAACAGATCACAAGATTTATTTCTCAGAATTTCTGCCCTGCTCAAAATGCAGCAAGCACTAGCCTTCTTGAGGGACTTTCTGTCAGATTATTCATATCATCACACTCCTGAAGAGATACACACACACTGTTCATCCTCAGAATTTGTACCTGTAATCCCAAGGTCAGCCTCAACCCAAGCCTCTACATGACCCAAACAGTAGAGACTCTTTCACTAAACTGTGCTGTTGCCAGCTTCACCCTCACTTGCAGTGCAGCAGCTCCAGCGTTGCTACAAACACTGTGCAAATATCTCTCTCAGGAAATCCCACGCACAAGTTTTGCGGAAAGATCTGACTCACAAATTTATGCCCAATGCAGATGGGTGATACTTGCCCTCCCAACTCAAGCAGGGCTTGTTTTTGAAGTTCTCTAGCAACTTGAAAAACTTAGCCAATGCTTAATGAAATTCCAAAAGCTCAGTGGAAATCAGACAGAAGAGAGTGGCCAGGCACTTCTGCGATTCAGGTTAGTCAGCTACTGACATACCAAACTGTTCAAAATGTGGCTGTAGAGAACTTTAGAAAACCTACCTTTCAAGTTTTCTACATCATTAATGTACACACTGATCTGGATGTCTAGCCAGAAAGTCTACAATCCAACAACATGAGTTTCACAAGCAAAATTGGCTAAAACCCACAACACTGGACCCTTACATACCTTAGCTTCATAAAGTTTGAATTCTGATCCCAGTCCAAAGATAATCAGAATTCACCTCTGCACATCAACATCTGTGCTGGAGTTTTTGCAGAAGCCTCATACCACAGTGCTGTAAGAAGAATCCAAGATTTCCAAAAGCAAAAAAGGGTAAGGCAAGATCACATTAGGAACAGAGATCTGGCCTCTAATTAGTGCCTTGAATTTTAAACCTTGGTGTCGTGGGTCTGTCTTTTGCCTCTGAGCCTGTAAGGAGTTCTGTGTGGTGACAGGAATTTGAGCTGTCTAGTGCTCATCACAGGACTTGGATACTTCCTTCCCATTGTGATTATTTGGCCTTAGAGCTCTCTGATTCAGAGAATAAAGTAAATGAGACGGTAGTGAATTTTTTTAAAAGCTCTGTTATTTCTGTCTAAGCTAATTGTGTAATCCAGTTCTGCGCAATAACAATCACATACGTTTTCTGTAAGAGGTTCAGCCTTATACACAAAACCTTTTCAACACAGTTCTTTTAATATCCCTGTGCCTACACAATTCCAGTGCAATCCAACAGAGTGGGCTGGCCAACTCACAACTGGTGGCTGTTGATTTTTTTGTTTGTTTATTTGCAGATCATCAAGAGCATGTGAAGAGTGGGTATGTGTGAAAAGAACTGCAGACTGAGCAGCTTAAAATTGGATTGCTTGAGCAAAAAACACTTTTCCTGTTCAAAATTATTCAGGACTGAATCCTGACCTCAAGGTAAAGCAGACAAAACTGAATTTGAAGAGAAGGGGATCCTCAGCTGGTTGTAGGAGCAGATTCTTCTTTCCAAAGGCAAAGGACACCAGAAACCTTGTTCTGCACTGCAGCCCTACAGCTCTTGGGGTATCCCTTGTATCTGCACTATCTGCAATCATTTTGACAGCCACTGGCTATATGTCTTGCCCACTCTGTTTCACCAGCTGTGGTAAGGGCTGTACTGACGCCCAGCTCTGCAGGAAGCACTGCAAGGCATCTATCAGGAGAACATCTCAGAAGCTGACAGCCCCATGCAGCTGATCTGGTCTAGTTCTCCTGGCTTCTGCAACCCTTAGGATTTAAAAGCTTCTCCTCAAATGCTTACCTAGAATAATGGGTGGTCAAACAGGCACTGTGGCTTAGAAAGAAAAAAAACATAAAATATGTTAAATGCTCTTTCTTTCCAGAAAAGGCCTGTATTTGCAGTGAATAAAAATTACAGTGTCTCATGACAATTACAAGAAATGAATCTCAAAACTGAAATAAGAGAGCATTTTTGGTTTAGAAGTCCTGATCAGGCTCAGTGGGCTTCACCTCCACTGACAGGTGAAACAGCATAGACACCCCACTGGGCACAAGGTGAAAATTCTGAAGTCCTATCCCCTCTGAGGGAACAGAGCAACCCAGAAACTGGTGTGAGGAAGAGCTGGAGAATGTGACTCAGAAAAGTGGCAGGTTCAGTCCAGCCCTGAAGCTCAGCTGCCTCAGGCCAGCCACTCCAGTGGCATGGTGAAGAACCAGTCCCACAGTAGCACAGCACACAAGGTCAAGCTGTTCCTCACCTCTCCAGCAATTCCTGGAGCTGGGGCTAAGGCAGGCTCTGTAGTGCAAGTGCAAAGATTTACAGCGTGGACAGTGGGTGAGGCTTGAAAGTGGGCATTGACTACAATTAACTGAGTGCCTGAGGGACTCAGCAAGAGCACATTAATACAATCCTAAAGTGCAGGAGTGCCCTAACAGTGCTCTTTAATCAGCTTGAGATGACCCCTCAGAAAATGTGAGATGGCTTTGGATAAATGGTCCATATGCTGAATATCAAGGCATTTAATGAAAAATTTTCCTAATAGAAAAATTTTCCATGCTCAATACTTCTCATTGACTACTTTTTTACAATTGTACCCATTTAATAGCAACTGTCATTAAGTTATTTTATATGTAGTATCAACTGAAAATCATTTATTTCCTGCTCCAAACAGCAATTAATGCCAATTTTTTTACAAAACACCATGAATTGCTACAGATTTTTCAATTTTCCACTCAGCTTCTCCACATAATCTTTTTATTTTTTTAGTTTGGTTTCATAATTTTCAACTATTTGAAAGAAGTGGCTGAAGTGGTGATTTCATCCATTTTGGCAAAAAATAATTGAAAAAGCCCAACAGGAATCATATAAACAAAAGAATAAGCAGGATGCACCATTGACTCTCCGACTTAGATTTTAACTTAGAGAAGGTCAATATTTATAGCAGAAAATCCAGACAGAGCTGTGTTATACTGCAATGGACATATGGCTTTTTTATGCTGCTTACATTGTACCCCTCCTGCGATGAGGTGGCAAATTTGAAACCCCAAGGCTTCTCTCTCTCTCGATGATAATAAATGCTACGCCTTGAAAATTGCCTGATTGCAGGGTCAAGGTCAGAACTCTGTTGTGCAGTGGAGACTGGATACAAGGAGTGATCCCAGAAACCCTTAATTCTTTGCTTTGACTTAGCTGTGGTCTAACTTGCTCAAGGTGGAAGAAGGACCAGCGCCATCTGACAAATTTCTAAATATTTGCTTTTTCCAGCGAAATGGATTTCATTGTTAGAGATTAAAAGGAATTTCTGGGTTTTGAACACTAACAAATGCTAGGTTTTCACTTCGCAGATAAAAATTAAGACGTTTCTAATTTTTTATCATCTTTTTAGAGAAGGAATTTTCCAGGTTTGCTACAGATGGATTTTGTGAATTCCTTTTCACAATGGTTAATGCTTGTGACCCTTTGCAATCATAAACTCTGTCCTGATCTACTGTTGCCTCGTCTAAGCCTGCCAGGCTTACACAAGGACCAGAAGAAAACATTCCAGACAATGTCTTATGCAGTAGAGCCTTTAAACTCAACACTTTCTCCTTAATCCTCATATTGCTTGCAGAATTTCACCCTTAGACACTAAAATAATAGAAAATCCTTCTTCAGAAAGTTTTTTTTTTAATCAAACGAAATGATAAACCCATTTTTTATTCTCATGGCTTAAGTCCAAAAACACACACTCTGTCAATGGTGTTGAATTTAGCATTTTTTGTGATAAAGCTCTTTGAGTGTCTTCTCAAATAAACATGTACAGCTTTAAATGAATAAATCATGCAAATACATGTTAATGTATACATAAATTAACACAACATAATAAGGAAAACGAAGAAACAAGATTACAAATTTTCTGCACCTTCAAAATATGAGTGTGATATTTGCTTTAGAAAGAACAAACTCATTTAGAGAAAAAGCTTATATAGATACAAACAAACCCAAATCGCCAATGAAAGCTAATTTTATGTTCTGTAAAGAAGGAAGATGTGCTTCCCACTACAATAGACAAAACCCAATTAAATTAGGCAAATGTAAAAACACAGAAACAAAATTTCATTTAGTAAATAAAATCTCAGAGTTGAATTTTGTTGTCCATTCCATGTTCATAACCCTCATGAAATGAGTTAGAGATTCTGGGGAACAGTATTCAGTGTGTATGAAGAATGGGGCAGTCAGCAGGAGAATCTGCCTTAAAGATTCAAGTTCTCAGATAGACTTTTCATAGAAATTATTTCTTTCCTGTTTCATGTCTCACTGTTTCAGTTTCTCTTTTTCAACCTTGAATGTTTTTAAATTAAGACAAAAAGTAGACTTTGGGAAATACTGCTCATAAGACATCACCTCAACATGCACCCTTCATGCATATGCCCTATGCAATGGGATGAAATTTTCCAAGCACTCTCCCTTTGCTTTACTCTGTTCCCAGAACACATTTCACCAGATGCAGAATTATGCATTGCTGAGTGTTTGTTAAGATTCTGCAAATCCTGCCCCATGGTCTCTGTTATCACTTACCAACCAGCTGCTGTTATTACTACAAAGGTTGTAAGTCTGTGATTTGTGATGTTACAAGGAGCTTCTCTCATTGTCCAACAACCACAGACAGTAGTTTTCTAAGATAAACCCAAACTCCAGTACAATGCTGACAAGTTTTGAAGAAAAACATCTCTCGATAGGTAGCCTGTAATGCTGCTTACTGCCACATATTCAGGGGTTAGTTTATGAGTATCAAGTATATTTTGACAAATTATACTCAGTTACCAAAGATCAGGTTTCTGCTGAATTCTGCTTACTGTTCACAGGAATCAAACTGTGTAATAAAGACACCTCACAGCTCAGAAATGTTCAACAGAAACATTTGCTTAAATCAGCTGTCTTTCACCCTGAGCAACCTTCTTGTGAAGAGCAGAAAATTCAGCCTAAGTCTCCCTGATAGTCATCTGGAGATGGAAGTTTTTATCATAGTCAAGCAGAGTATAAAGTAAGGACACCGATCCAATGCATCTCATCTGTCTAATGCATTTGCCCGACCCTTATCACTGCACCTGGATGCCACAACTGACTCCATTTAACAGTCAGTTTGGATACATGGACTCACAACATGATTCTCCACATTACCACTTTAAATATCTGATTGCTTATCTGGAATGACAGCCCTGTTAGAACCAATTCATTCTTCATAGTGTCCTGGACCTTGGCCCTTTCCCTAACCTAGAGTGAAGCACAGCAGATTTTTGTTTGCAGCCGCCTTACGTCCTTCCCAACACATCAGCCCTTACATGGATGAATATTGTTGTCTTAGGATTCCATTCAGCATCCAAGGACGGCACGTGACACAATTCTCACTATATGAAATGCTAGTGGCTCAGATTCTGGCCCCTTCTCTTCACACAGTCGTTAAAAAACAAGCCCAGCCAAGAATATCCCACTGCTCTGTCCTCCAAATCACCCAGCTTCCAACCATTTCTTCTGGTGTCCAAGGCTAATATTGACATGTCAGAAATGTTCAGATATATTTCTTCTTCAGTATAAAGAATATGTGATTTCCTGACAGACTTCAGTATAGAACTGTCAACAAAAATATCAGTACAATAAAGCTGCAAAGTTAACAACCCATTCTCTGCTTTCTGGAGATGTCAGTAGTTATTATAAATGACTTTCCAGTTAATTACCTGTTTTGAAAATTAAGGAGATTGGGGGTTCACAGCTGCTCCAATAAGTAGCTTCAGTGCCTGCCTCATCCCATTGAGTATGATAAATAATATATTCTCTACCACCCAGACTGCCAGACAGTGGCTGTGTCAAACTCCTCAGAGAGCACACTTTGTCTGCCATGTGTTATAGGCAACATTTATGACGAAAGTAGAAATTAGATGGTGGTTAATCTTGCTTCTCTGTGTCCCATGTGGGGCACAAGCACAGTTGTAGTGTGGCTTGCTGGATGACAGTCAGAAAAAATGATCTCAGCAAATTGTGTGTACATCAGGATATAGCACAAAGAATGGGCTTAGGAAATTATTTTTGGTGAATTGGGCAATGAGGTAGTCTCTTTAAAGAGAAACTAGGTGACAGAAGAGCAAATTTTATTTCCCCTTAAAAAAATAGCAAGCTTTACATTACAGTTAGATCACGGTGGAGAGGAATGAAATCATACTGCTCTGGGGTTTTTAATTTGCTTCTTATTGCTGCTCAGGCTATTTAGCTTGCAGATCATAATAAACTCTGTTATAATGACAGCACCAAAAGATGGATTCAGCTTGTAAAAACATTACTAGAGTAGCAGCAGTAAGTTCTGCATTGTAGTTCCTGTGAAATGCAAAAGGAACAATTCTTATTTCCGTTACATATGTATAAACAAGATAAATTTGATAGACTGGCAAATTAAGGCAAGATCTGCCCTGGACTTACATGTAGGCTGTCATCACACCATAACAACACAGCACAGAAATCAAAGTTTTGCCTGAAGAGAAACTCTGAGGGAGTCCGCAGTAAGTCTTACCTGCTTCTAAATGACATTTGATAAAGTCAACCCCCAGCTGTGATTTCCCCCCGAACCCTTTTTTATATATATAATTACAGCATGAAGATCATAAGAGGTAGCATAAGTTAAGAGAATCATAATTTTCTGAAGAAGCTTGCTGGCTAGAGTTACAGATTTCTTATATCAAAGCACAAGGGTAGGTAATACTGGTATCACTTCATTCCTCAACATCTCCTGTCTAATATACATCACGTGGAAAAGCAGTACCATTCATGCCTAGTGATGCCATTTTTCATTTGGACTTCTGCTTCCAACAAAACCTAATGTTTGTATCAAGGAATTGGAAGCTGTGACTACACTTCATATTGGAACTGTCCAAACTTCAGTGTTTCTGCCCATGGTTCATGCATTTTACTGAAGCAAATAAACACACTGATGGATTTGAACACTACAAGGAGCAGTCTGTGCATAACATGTTCTGCCTAAGACTGAAATAAATGTACAATAACGCCCAGTCTGAGAGGTGTTAACTCCTCTTGGGAGTTTCTGAGAACTCCTGGGAATTCTTTCAGGAGAAGGAGAATTTTTACTTTACTTTGATGAATCTTTTATTTCCTCCCTGATTTTTAATGAAATGCAGGAACTTTAACTCCTAAAAGTTGATAACAGCTGGCATCCTTTTGCTTTCACGCTTCACATCTTTTCATTCTTAAGAGCCTTGCCAATCTTGTTTTGACCCCTCAACTCTGTATTTCCTTCTGTCTGTTGATGCAGTGACTGGTTTACCACCACAGAAGAATAGTCACGTAAGAGATCACTTGCCGTATAATAAACTTAAAACTCAACATTTCTTTCCAGTTCTGTACAGAATACAGTAATTCCCCAAACGTTGAACTTCATATTGGCTAGGCTGGAATAAATAAACCAGCCTCCTGCATTCTCCTCTGAAGATTTTCAAAGGCTCTCCAGCACTCGAATCAGGAATCACATTGATTTTCAGTAAATCCTTTCTCCTAATTCCTCTAAAGCGTTTCAGAAAACCTCCTGCAAAAAGTCTCAGAGAACACATGTAGTGCAGTCTCAGGGACATTAAATTGAAGGTTAAAAAATGTTAAAATTAAAAAATTTTAATATTTCCTATACCAGCAGCATGCTGACATAAATATCCAACATAAATTTCTCTGTAGAAAGATACAGTGTTAGAGGGCTGTAGCTTTACTAAAATGGCCTGCTCGTTATCATGAAATCTATTGATCCATTTTCATTAAGTAGAGCTATCTTTGCCTTCACCAGAAAGATCCAGAAATCATAATCTTTTTTTCTTTAACTTCACAATACAAGGCCTTCAGCTAGGATGACAATTTTGGTCTGTAAAACCGTAAATATTTGTCTATTCAAAGGCAGCATTTATCTTACGAAAGCACACATAGCAGTTTTGCCTCTGACAAGTTCCTTGTTTATTTATTACTCTAATAACAAATAGACTGTCATCCCTGCTGGGCCTCAAAGATGAACTAAATCTGCTGACACAACTGATTGGGAAAGGCTGCAAATTATTTTATTAAAAACTGTGCAGTAGCAGATTCATGGTAAAGAGAATGTTTAAATCATAATTCTGTTATTGGCCTATATATTCCATAGTAACAACATGTAAAGAAACCAGAAACATTTTTGTAACCCTCATATTTATACTGCAGCATTTGATTTTCATTTTGTCCAAACAGGAGAGAAGCAGTGAAGGGGAGACAGATTTCTTTTGTGTTGAGTGCTCTGTGTGCACACACACCAAGAGCAAAGCACAGCATCTTAATTAGATGGGTCCAGAGGCTCCAGCAGACAAGGAGAGTGACAGTCACTGGACATGCTTGATAGCTCTCTCTAAAGCAGTGCAGAGACTTTCTGGGGAAAGCAAGACAGATCCATACATCTCCAATTTTGTAGAGCTGAGCCAACCAGAACGTGATAGGAAAGGACTAGAGGACAATGAGTAAAAAATCCCCTGTGCAGTAGGTAACAACAGTCCTAAGACACGTTATGCCTTACCTGGTCACCAGCACTCTTGGACAGAGTGGACACTGGGGAGAAATCATGTGCCTGACAGCGCTACCTGACTCCAAAACCAGGGCCTGAGGCACAACAATGCAGCAGAGACCCACCCCACAACTTCCTGAGTTCCAAGGCCCTGGCAAATGGATAACAGCAACAATAAAAAGAAGATGGCCAAAGAATTACTACATAATAGATCTACATAGCAGTATCATTCACAGACACTTCAAATGCGAGACACAGGTGTTTGCATATATGAACAGTCAAGCCCCAAGAAACAGTTTGTGACACTCATTGTCTCAGCTCCCTCCAAGGCTTAATGCCTTCTGGGCTCTTACAAAGGTCTCACCCAGAATGAGCTTTTGGAGCAATGGAGATTTAGGAGAGGCACAAGAGAAAGGGAACAGATTTGAAATACATGAAATTAACTCAGCCTTTCTGTAAATCACCTTCTTGCCCTGCAGCTGTCACTGAAGTTCACCAAGCTGTGCATTAGAATGAAACTTCTCTCTTCCCATAGCAGCTACACAACACTGGATCTCCTGGTTCATACAAAGATGTATGTCCCTAGCTGGCTACATACCTCTTCTTGGTTTCATTCACAGGCCCTCCACACCAAACCCTGCCACACAGCACCACCTTCTCTAGTTTGCCAGCTAGGCTACACTCAGCCCAAAAGAGCCCAGCTAGAAGAGGTGTACTAATCACCCCATTAAAGTCAAGCTGGGATGTATGGCAAGGAGAAACTTTTGAGACTGCCATACCTTCAGTGAGAACAGCATATGTGAGGGCAGTGTGGTTCTTGTACACCTGAATGGACAACTCAGAAGGTGGACTGGAGGAACAAAAAGCCATAAAAATCCTGCTGTTCTGCTTGGCTCTGGTTGGGGATGAGGGGGAGTCTTGGAGCACAACACTGAGCCGAGGGCTCACACAGACACAGCCTGGCACGTTACCAGCACATACATGTGCAGAACGAGAGCGAAGCAAGGAGGGGATTGTGCATCCAAAGCATATTCTCTGACCAGATATATTTCCTGGGATAAACCATTCCCAATAAAGGAGGTGCTTAAAGGCACAAAAAACATTAACATCACTGAAAATGTCTTTATAGTCAAGCCATTTATGTACTGGCAGAGAACTCAGCTGGAAATCTCTGCATCCCCTTTAGTCTTTCCTAAATGTATAGTGGTACCCAAACCTATGCACAGAGGAGAATTAGGTGATATGAACCTCTTGGTTCTCCCTCCCCATACTTATAGGCTCCTATGCTGGACAGTTCCTTACCCTGCACTCTTTGCTGTAATAGCTGCTATAGTTGATGTTATACGGTCATGTGGTTTGAGGCATTTCCAAGGAAACCTCTCAGCAATTATTTCTAGGGATGGAAAGCAGTCTTTTAGCAGGTCTTAGTATCTATTCCACATACTTTATATTATAACAATTTATTCTGCAATGTGATTACGTGTTGGCATAGACTCTGATTAGGGTTTTAAACAGGAACTAACAGCAGTTATGTTGAATATGCTTTTCATCTGATGATGCACAATACCATTGATTGGATGTAGATTATATTCAGCATTAACTCCAGCTATATAAAAATATCACAAAGAAAAGTCTATCTCATGGCACAGAATACTCTTTAATTGCATGGATGCTCAGTACATGTTGTGACTTCTGCTTTTTTTAAAAATCATGTGCACAAAAGAAGTCATGTCTGCAAGAGAAACATTAATCCAAGAAATTATCAAGCATTGTTTACTTTTCCTCATAAATTCTACAGTTTTTTGATTTTCACCCAGGCAGTATCATAAAGCTAAAGTGATGGGGGGGAGGGGGGGAGAAGCTGGACATGTCATTGTCCAAAGATAAAAGTTTAAAGTTCATCATGTCAGGATTCAGGAAATGTGTTAACTGTTTCTTGCTGACTGCAGATGCACTGCAAAGCTCTGATAATACTTTTTTTCTCCATAATACCCCTTGAAACTCATATCTTCACTGCACCATATACTTCTGGCATCCTACTCAGAGGCATCTTTAACAGATCTGTACCTCTTGGAGATGAGAAGTGTCACTAAGTGTCCGATTTATTTGCCCATGATCATGGGGCTTGCAGCAGAACAGAACTGGATGAGGACAGCTCTCTAAGTTACTTTCTTATCCCTGGAAATACAGCTGCTGTTGGCTTTCTAGAGCTGAGAAAGGTGGTTGGGAACAGATATTTCAGACTGTCTGTCCAGATTTGATAGGATGTCCATGACAAAAAAAGTGAAGAAGCTGACCATGATATCACTACAGATTTAAGAAAGAGTAAGCTGTGCAGAGATTTCCAGCTGAATTCTCTACATAGCCAAAGAGAAAGACAATGCTGGAAAAGGTACTTATTAAAAAGCAGGATCAAATTCAGTCCTTCCTCAGCACCATCAAAGACAATGAGGATTTCCAGCTGAGGAATGAAGGAAGTGTAACCATGATATGCCTGTGGGGAATTTTTGGACCAAATTCTGTTCTGTTTATTCCCCTATTGGACAGCTTACTCTTCACACATTTGAGTGAAAATGAAGGAGGCAAAAAATTAGAAGGAGATACAGGGATGAGATGACCTGGTAGGGACGGGACCAAGGGAGGTGACAGAGGGAGCAGCTGGGTCAGTTTTTTGAGAAATACGAAGAGGAATTTCTGTTTCCACTGCAGTTTACTTACAGCCAGTGATGAATCCTCCATCCTCAGTCAGTCTTGCTCTAAGGTAGAAATTTGTACCTGTGCTGTACCAAATGTAATGCCAGCTAAGCCCATTGGTTTTTTATTATTTTTTACATGTTTTATTAAGTTAAATCTCTAATATAGTCTTGGTCTATAGTGGTACACCCTTTAGTTTTTCTAGTTATATTATGGACCATGTTTCCATCAGGAGGGCTTGGCACTACAGCTGTATTAGCAAAGATTTTTACTTTAATTTAGGCCTTACAAGGTTTAGGAGTACATCTTTGGTAGATGGTGAACAGGGGTTATCATCTGTGTTAGAGAATACTCTGAGCCCTGTTACTATCTGCAGGTAGAATCAATTGCAGAGCGTTGTAGGAATTAAAACTAAAATAATTTTAAATGCACCATCCCAACTAAAATAAACATGGCCATGAATAACTACAGTGGTAAACTGTAGTTTACCTGTGAGGCAATACCTATGTGTTGTATCATCCAGGCTTGCTGCTCTCTGTTCAGAGGATACCTACTGGTTTGCTAGTTGTAGCTTCCTTTGCTAAAAAACATGACTCCATCTTACATTTATCTCTTCAGGGTCTGCTTGAAATAGGAGAAATTTCTGCTCTTCCTCCTCTTACTTTGTTCCCATTCGTCATCCTGTTCATGTGATTTTAGTTATCAATTACATAAACATGAGAAAGTTTCTTTTCATCCTCAGCTCCTGTAAAATACTGGGGGTGTTGGTTTTGCACTTTTAATTAAAGATTCTCTTCAGAAAATTACATATAGTTGAAAGACAGCAAAATCAAACAAATAGATGGGCATGGAGAAGGAAGGAGGAGAAGATACAGTGGTTGCACTGGAAAACAATCCTACTCATATACTGGGGAGTACAAGCAAGCTGGATTTTAAATAAAGTCCATTTAGGTCATAATTCCTGCAGAGAAAATTACAGAATGAATATGCAGCAACAGACCAAGAGAAGGAGAGAGTCCAAATCTTCCCCAAACTGTGCCTAATGTATTAGAAAAACTAATGGCTGGAGAACAGTTAGCCAAAAGGAAGACAGCACCTTCTCAGACAGAGGAAGTTTAATGCTGAAGCATTAGAGATAAAGGTTTCAATATTCACTGGTGGCATTGTGTCCACTCATAGTAACATGATCAATGGACCAGAAGGGAATATTTCATTGAGTTTTAACACAGGCAAAGAAATGCCTTTGAAATTTTTATATTAATCTCATCCAAGGTAATAAAAATGCAAAAATGCAGTAGAAGAACAGAAGACCTTGGTATACCTATCAGGAATAGCTCAAGTGGGTTATTATGAATAGGGTTCTGCAAGGATTTTAACCATCATAAAGACAGTAAGCACAGGCACGCAATTGCGGAAATGTACGGACACTACCAGGATGCTATTAGTAAGAAGAGGAGGAGAGAGATGGATATAATGTACATCATGGAAAACATAGAAATAACATCAAAATAACATGAACATGTGCACTTGCTCTGTTGTTACAAGCCCTTGTTTAGAGACTGACAGCTGCCAGCTCCCTGACAGCAGAATTCATTCCTAATCATAGAGCAGGCTACACTGGCGGTTTTACAAATGCCAAGTGAGAGTTTTCATCTACAGAAGATAGAAGGTCAAAAGTCAGTGAATTCTTTGCATACTTTACTTCTTCAGATGTTTGCATGTTTTATTTTTCCCGTTTCAACTGTAATGAGCACCAAACTACACAGAAGACCACCTTTAAGAATGATCTTCAATACTGCACTGAACCGCAATTATTTACAAAATTATTTCTTTATGTTGACTATTCGGAGCAGAACTGATCACCAAAGACCACGTGACCTCTCTACTTCTTATAGTCACATCACTTAAAGGAAGTCATTTTTCCCCTAATAAAAATTTATCTAATAACTCTGGCTACAATATATCACCTTATTACTTATATATCATACCTAATACCGTAGTGCCCTGGGGCCTTGTTCATGATGGCCCTAATCGTCCACTGTGACAAGCAGACTTCTGTTTGGACTTGGATTTATTGTTGTAGTTCGTTGGTCACCTAAAGAATAAATTGCCCTCCTCCTTAAATAAGGGGCCTCAAATAGGTGCTCTATATTGTAGCAGAGAGTGAACTGTTGGATCCATTGTTCCTTGACACCTTTTCTTCATTTATCAGCCACAGACTTTTCAAATTTAATCATGTCAATTTTCTACTTGCTCTTTCCTGATCCTTTGGAGAGGTTTCTTCAACGGACCACATGATTAAAACTTTAATAAGGACTCTGGATATGCAAAATATTAGTGTCTGTCATATGTCCTGAGGTTCATCCATTGAAATACATATTCCACAAAGAAGTATCGGTCCTCAGACTATAAAGGGAAACACCCATGGCTAAAATACATACTGTATAGTGCATATAGTCTGGAAAATAATCTGTATGACAGGATACAAGAATTCAGACATAATGAATACCATTTCACAAATGTACAGGTTACACTGAATTAGAGAGGCATACCAGACTCAGAAGAATTTTAGAAAGCTGCAAGAAAAAACAGTCTGATGTGTGAATTAATTATCTGACCTCTGCTTTGAATATGTCATATCCCAGTCAGTTGATTTTATTAAAAGACTGTATAATCATGAACATAATCATAAATGCAATGTTTAAGGAAAATCTGATTTGAACCTTTGTACTTGGGTCACATGTAATGTAATTCAGTTTTACTCTCTTCTTAGTGTGATTCATATACAAACCTGCTACACAAAAATAGAAAACATGGAAGAAAAAGCTCTGTTCCAAAGAGACAGTAACTTTTCAACCAAAGCATTTAAACCAAAATGGGTAGGGTCACTATTCCCAACACACCACCACATTACCTAATTGGACACAGAAATGCTGAAATTTGATAGGACTAGGTTATAGCCTGCATGACAAAATCATATCACTCTGAAGGCAATCCTGGAAGCAGTAAGCCTTTTTTGAAAGTTAATTCCTTTTACTGAAATATCTTTGAAAGCATGTACTTGGCCCACCACACTATACACAGAAAAAAATCCTTGGACGTTGCAGTAACCCTGACTTTGTTATTGACTTTTGCTGTACTTTGCTGATGAGCTAAATAACATTGCCCTGTATACTTAGATGATCATTCATGCTCATTTGTGATCAGTTAAAGTATCTTCACTATTTTAATGCAATAAATATCAGACTGTGTTGTACAGTTCAGCAGGCATTGCTAGGAATATATTATTCTGAATGAACAAGACTAATATTCATAACGGGCTTTAGCACTAATCATTCTTTTCTCCTTTCTTTCAGGACTGCTTCTTCTTTTTTTTTTTTTATTATTTAGAGACAGCTTATATAAATTGTGTTTGTACTTGTCTCTCAACGGTTTGCATTGCATTCTGAAAATAGTTATTCTCTCCACTCAGCGTTTGATATTTATAGCGACACTTCACAAAGCTTTTGTTAAAGATTGCCTGCACCTATTACAAGTCTGTAGGAGCACATTGTTTATGAACTTGAATAACAGAGACACACCAGGGTGGTTTCCTTTTAGACAGCATATGGCACCTACCTGGATATACAGCAGTGCTGTGGATCATTTGTTACAATTAAGACCCAGCCAATGTAAAGAAAGGGCAATTGGCAAAAGTATGCCTTTTAAGGTTCTGCTCCAAATTGGATTGAAATGAAGATTTGAGACTTTCAAAAAAATTGTATTTTGAAAAGACTGAAACATGACATTTCCCAGATTGACGGGGAAACAACCCTAGGAACCAGCAATATGAAAGGGACAAGAATGGCCCTTGGTCCTGTTCAGTGTCATTCTACTCAGTGGGTTCACAGCTTTTGGAAAGGTTGCCTGGGCCTCTAGAGAGCCCTGAGCCATCTCTGTCTTTGCTGGGACTCAGAGTAAAATTCAGGGTGAACTGACCTTTATGAAAAAGCTGCCCTGCAACTGCACACTGGGAGCAGCTCAAAGGACTCCAGGCCCCAAGCTGCAGGTCATACCTCCACTAGATTGCCCTCTTTGGCAGAGTTTTCATACTCCCTGTTGGGGGACTTCTCACGTGCCTGACGGTGCAGGGGCTGCCTGAAAGCCCTGGAAGGCTGCACTAGATCTGCAAGCCCTGGAAACACTCTAACCTTGCAACAGCCCCACTGTGTGGAGATGGCTTTGCTCAACCCCGATGTGGATTGCTCAGGTCAACCCCAAAAGCTGCAGCCATAGCATTTCCAGAGTGTGTGGCTCTAGGACAAGTTAAGAATTAAAGCATAGATCTGTAGCCTTTGAATGCCAGCTCCACACAAAGGAGTCCTTGAAAACTAAGAGATAAAGTCTGAGCAGCAGTTGCCACAACCTTCACAGCTTTGGAGCAGCAAGCCTGCAGCTGCAGATCCTGAAAGCACCTTTGGACCTGAGCAGCCCGTGCTTCCTATATCAAATAAAAAGTAGTATTTCCATTAGCCGTGGCTGCTGGGACACCTCACCTGAGAGTTACACTGAGAATGGTGGGGAATTTTCAGGCCCTCCCTTTTTGAATCTTGTGAAAAGCACCTAGTTGTTGAGGCAACAAACATGAATCTCCAGCCCTCTGTGAGTAAATGCTTTGAGAACAGGGAACTAAATGCCTACTTTAAGACTTTAATGTTTCAGACATCATGATGAAAAATTGAAGCAACGTTACTTCCTGCAGAGGCGAGACAGAAATAAATCAGGGGAGTAATTTACTTCAAAGGTCTCTATGTTTACCTCTCCCTGTCTTCTAACCGGGACACCAATCTTACTGACTGAAACCAAGAATGCAGTCAAGGGAAAAATGTCCACATAATACTTGAAATAGTCCAAATGAAGGTAAAGTCTGATGGGTTTAGAATTGGTTTGACAGTTTTGTATTACATGACAGTGTTAGGTGTTAATTTTCATCTTTGTTTGCATTTCTTGTCACAGTTAAAACCAAATTCTCCCTGAGCCAGAGCCTTATTGGCAGCTTGACTCCAATCTGCTGGAAACCAACGGCAATCAGCGCTGGACAGAATGTTTCTGTCTTTAATGAAAAGTCACAGCTTAGAGCATAGCACCTGCCCCAGACACAGAGGACACACTTCAAACCAGAATCTCATGATAATCTGTACCAGGAAAGAGAGCAATCATAATATAGCACATGGATCTTTGAGATACATTTGGGTAATGGGCTGCACTTGTTCTGTCACTTCCCATTCCTGAGTCCTTGAGTCATTCATGCAATCTGCTATATTTTGCCTTACCCAAAAAAGCAACAGGCTATTTTAAGTTGTTATATTTATTTCAGATTAAGAAAGCAATAAATCAAGAGAGTGGCAAAGGTTTTATAAGTGAACACAAAGTGAATTGCCATGTAATAGGGAAAGCCAGACAACTCTGAAATGCAATAAAAAGGACTTACAAAGGAGATTGCCTGTTGCCTGTTAAGCACAGCAAATGGTAACAGTTTGCTTTTATCAGAATGCATGATTTTTGAACAATAAAGTCTGACAGAACCATCCTAAAACCTCCAGAAGTGTTCTGCCCACATTCCCTGCTTATGTACACTATATACAACTATTGTCTGGCTCTGCAAGACAGAATGTTTAAAGATTAAAAAGTGCAGTGCACAGAAAAATGAGACCTAAGAATGACATCATCAAACACACCACAAAGTGAGGCAGAATTACTAAAGGATTCCCTGGAGCAACCACAAGCCCTGCTGAGAATGTTCCTGCTGGGGCTCCCTAATTAATGTACCCATTTTCCACCTGTCACACAGCAGAATTAAACTCACTGCATCTCTGCTTTAATTCTCCGCTCAATCAATAATTCGGATAACAGATTCAAAGTTCTGTAGATTCTGTGTATTGATCTTCTCCCACCCTCAATTTGCCAGTTGTCTCCACTAACTTTGAGCAGTACGTCACTGAAAGTCCATTTCATTTAAAATGTAATCACTTTGCCGATGCTGAACTGCTTGCCAGTTTTATTAGTCTTCAGAAAACTTTCCCAAAATATGGAGCTGTGTGTAAACACATTGAGTATAGAATAAAAACAGAAATCAGTGTTCAGCCTGACTTCTTCTCCTTTAATAAAAATTACTCTATGCAGATGCATAGATGGAAATTCCATATTTTAACCACTAGCTCTTTCAAAGTTCACCAGAATTATACTACAGCTTCAAATGTAATTCTCTCTTTTTTTTCCTCCATGGCAAGTTAAAAAAATTTTTGCTGATTGGGGAAAAAAAAAGTTTTACTTATTTATAATATTTGAATAGAAAAGGTTTGTTACCAAAAGGCAAATAATAAAAAAAACCCCTAACCTTATTCTGCTGAGACAGACTCTATCTTTGCAACCCTGTAAAGATAGATCTCCAAGTCTCATGAGGTTTCACAGTAATTAATGCAAACCATTTAGATCTGATTCTGAAAGCTGAATGGACTAAACAATGGAAGGTAAATTACTTTTTGCTGTTTTACATCTTTTCAATTCCTCTGCAAGGGTCAGAGCTGACACGGGGAAGATTAAATAGCATACAGCACAAAACGACCCTTATCACTGCCTTTCTGGAAAATTTGTTTTCTATGTATGTAAAAGGTATATAATGCTCTTGACTAAGAAGATACATGGGCATCATTACTATGTTTATACCAAGTGAATAGAAATAGATCAGAAGATGCTCAGTTATTGGCGGAGAGATAGCAGAAGAAAGTTATTAAAATACAAAAAAAAAGAGAAAGTACTGTTAGCAGCAGCCAGAGCAAGACAGGTCCCTGCATTGTTTTTCTGAAGATAAAATTCACTGAAAAAAAAGTTAGAAAAGTAAGTTTCTGATAGCAGTAAAGTCAGACGTGAGATAGGATACAAACCAGCTGTATTCAGCTCCCAAAGTTCAAAGTCTGACTCCAGCAGTGCCACAGTGATGCATTTTCCAGAAGAATCAGTGCCCAGCACAATTCCTTTTCTGCATGTCTGTGGTGGGGGAATAGCTGATACATGAAATCTGAAAAATCTGCTATTGAGTCAACTCCCTTCATTTGCCTAATAAAGGCAAAGAGAATTTTGATCTGTATGCTAGTTTTAAAATATTACAAGATAGTAATTTTTGCCTTGGTCTACTATGTTAGTGCACCACTAGAAGCCTGCCAATTTAGAAGAAACATGGGAATACCTTTGAGCACTTCCATAAAAAAGGGAGTGGAAGAAATTCAGAAAGGCTTACCAGCCTGGCAAAGTTCTTCTAGCTGGCCTGACTGCCAGTTGTATCCAAGAGTTCATGAATATTTTAAAAAAATCCAACCAGTGATAGCCATTCAGGCATCATATCAACCACTGGTTTAGTTTCTGGTAAGTCAAGAGTTTTCAAATTCAGGTCTTCTGATATCCTAGGCTGCTTAAATCTGCGTTAGAAGAGATCTCAGAGTTCAGATCTTGCAGGGATGAGGTCTCAGATTTTGGATTAAAGGTTAGACTTGGAAAATAATGATAGACTTACAGTAGAAGAAAGGATTAGATTTTTATTATATTTTCCATTCTTTAAAAAGAAGTTGGAATATTATTAATTAGCTTCATTTCCTGGAGAAATTCTCAAATTAAATAATCAAACATATTATAAGTGCCTGCAAGATAATAAGGAAGTGGGTTACACCCAACAAAGATTTTGTCAGGAAGTCATCTTGCCAAGAAAACATCATTTATTTGTTAATGGGATAATAGGCCTTGTGGATAAGGGAGGAACAGTTAATATTGTACCTTGAATCTAATAATGTTTGTCATATGATCTTACATGATAGTCTAACAAAAGGCTAGGAAAACATGGCATGAATGAAACTGCTGTGGCTTAGGCACACAATTGTTTGGACCATCATACTCAAGGAGAAATTATGTCTGTCATTTTTCCATACTTAGGCAAATTCACTGCATGGTTTCTGTAAAGGATTTGTCCTAAGCATTGTTCTGCTCAATACTTTCTCTAATGGCACAATCAGAGGACATGTAGCTGTCACCTTCAGATGACAAGAAACTTGGAAAGACTGACAGTTTATCAGAAAACAGAAAGAGATTTAATAATGATTGTGACAACCTGGAGAAATGTTCAGAAAAATGGGATAAACAACATGAGACACGGTACCTGTGAATAACCAGCTGCAGATGCATACAGTGTAAAATCACTAAATTAGTTATGAGAACTTAAGCCTTATTTGAAAAAAAATAGTCAGAAGTTCAAATTATTTGAGCTGAATATAAATTAGTAGTAACATACTTCTCCAAAAAAGGCAGTCAGGCGTAGGAACATACAAAGTCAGGCCTGTAAAGACGATCCCATAATCATTCCTCTCTCTCTGTTATACTGTCACCATCTGCTTCAGAAAGATGCAGACAAACAGGAATCCACAACAGAGCCCACTGTGTCACAATGTCAGAGCACACTCAAAAATGTGACCAGTTAAATAAATATAGAAAGAATTCTTATTGCTTGATGCTAAAGAAGCGATACCTAAGAACAGATGCAAGTACTTAAAAGACATTCCTGTGTAAATAAATAAAGAAATGAATAAATCATGCATACAGGAAAGAGCCAATTTATGCCCCATGTCCTTGAGAACAGAACAGGACATACTCAGCTAATGCAGCAAGCAGTAGTCAGGTTAAACCAAGAAAAAACCCCCTGGCAAAAAGGGCAACAGAGAGGGCAATGCAGCACTGGAATATGGTTCTTGGGGCCCTTGAGAACAGGCTTGACAGAAACCTTCCAGCAGTGGCAGGATGGGCTGAAGCCCATCTCAGATACCCCACTGTGTGTCTGGGGAAGCACAGCTGCTCTTGGCTGCACAGCTGCATCTGAGCCTCATGTTCTGCAGGCAAGAGAACCAGACACACTGACAAGATCTAAGTTATCACTGCCCAGCAGAGGAAAGATGACTGTGCATATTTTTATGAAATAGATTAATGGTCTTTCCTAGGCTTGCATGGACCCTTGCAAACTTCTGCCTTGCTGAATTGGAAAATGTGTTTTTACATCGGAATTTCTGAGCTAGCTAGTAACTCCAGCTGTACTGTGAATGAGATCATGACAAAAATGGATGGGATTGATGCTTGTAGATACCTGGCTGTGCACAAACTGCAGGACCTGGGAGCCCTTCCCAGTTCCTCAGTCCAATTCAATGTTTCATTCCCCTCCTGACTCAACCCAAACCAGATGGCAAACGCTGTTCCTCACCTCCTGCATGTTGCAGTCTCCATGGGGAAGGAATAAAGGCACACAAGCCAGGGAGAAACTTTCTTGCTATCCTAGCAGTAGGCTAAACATGTAGAGAGCCAATACATAAAAAACAACACCTGACTTCTTTTAGCTCAGATCACTCTCCTGGATCAGGTTGTGATGTTTTTGCAGAAGATTCTGGAACTGGGGTTTTGATGTACTATTTTGTTGCAGTAAGCTGAATGCATTGCTCAGATGGTCTCCACACCCTAAGTCTCAGTGTCCAGATACAATAAATACTAATCAAACAGTAGTTTGATTACTCTCTGTTGCTACTATAGAGGGAAAAAAAGACAAGAAAAGAAAGATAAGAAGGGAAGGAAGAGAAGGAAGGAGGGAGATCATATCTAACAGGCTCACTGATTGTGCTGTTCTAGTCATTTTTTGTGGGTCCAGTGCTAAACAAGTTGGAATTCAGAAGAGCCTATTTCACTGAGCTAAAACAAAAAATAATTACCCTGACAATATTTTTTAGGAATGAAACCAGTAGCACTAGAGGGGAAGAAGCCCTGAAGAAATCATATCTATTCTGTAGCTGGACTGAAAAAGAGGGCATTGGACTTGCAAAAGTTGACACTCATTTATTATTCTAACAGAAAAGTCTCATAATATATTAACTATATTTGTAAAGCCTACAAAGTCACAGTAACATTGATTTATACCAAGAAATGCACTGTTTAAGCCATTTATTCAAATGCTGTGAGAACACTTCATTCTGAGAAAAAATGCACAAGATGTGACAAATACTTAACATTGCTCATTTCCTGTCAAGCAACAGACTTTTCTTGTGGACCCACTGAAAAATCATAGAACCATAGAATGGTTGGAGTTGGAAGGGACATTAAAGATCATCTCATTCCAACTCCCCTGCTGCAGGGGACACCTTTCACTAGACCAGGTTGCTCAAAGCTCCATCCAACCTGGCCTTGAGCACTTCTAGGGATGAGACATCCACAGCTTCTCTGGGCAACCTCTTGCAGTGTCTCACCATCCTCACAGTAAAGAGCTTCTTCCCAATATCCCATCTAAACCTGCCTCTATCATTTTAATGCCATTTCCACTTGTCCTGTCACTACACAAGTGCAACCTACTTTGTGATACCCATTTAATAAGGCTCTTTGGAGAGGTGAACAGAGGAATTCATGGGAGGTCTTAAATCAGCAGTCCTTGGCAATACAACATTACCTCAGATGAGGCATGCTGCACACTGCAGCAGCATAGACTTCCCTCAAGATCCCACATGTATATACTCAATACCTATCTCTGCAAGAGCAGCTCACTCTTAACAGAATCTATATTAAGACTAAAAAGCTTGTTTTCTCCTGATTAGGTTATTTTTGTCATGTAACCATTTATTATTGAATATAAGGGTGGAAAAATTTCACAGTACAAGGATTCTAGACTGTAGTCTATCCTGCAATAATGCACGACTCCTGATAAGACATTCTAGTTGCCAACTATATCAAAACCAACCTTGAAAACAATACCTTCAAGCAGTGGTAGCAATAAGTTCTTTCTATTTCAATAAAAGCTTTCCATCTCGAGATCCTAAAGAGCTTTTTAAATATTAATTGAGCCTCTAAGCAGCCCTGGAGATGCTAAAATACTGCAGCCAATGATCAATTAAACCATACACAGTTTATCCAGTTTATAGATAAGGCAAGGCAAAAATGCAGAAATGCCCAAAGTTGCCCTTCACAGAGCCAGATCAGGGTCTCCTGAGTGGATGGGAGCCACTTTGGCATCTGAAACATCCTCTTTAGTGTGTCCCATGATGATTGCACTATCCAGGTTTGTCCATTTATCCTGGGGATCCAAACCCCTATTAGAGGAGAGTGACTGCTACTTCTATTTTATCATAGATGAGTGACTGAGGTACAGAGAGATAAATGATTTGCCCAAGGTCACACTAGAGACCTGTAGCAGAGAAACAGGGTATTGCTCAGTATTCCTGTTTCTTCTCAACAGCCCAAATAGTCCTTTTTTCTTTATTTTCCTTTTTTCTTTTTACATTTCTATTTTAACATAGTCCAGAGGGTACTGAATCAGTCTGAATGACGTGTTATCCTGACAGTATGGGGACTTTTATTTTTGTTATATTTTTGACATATGTAATGAGTAAAACATTCCATACTTGTAGCATTATTTATCCTTAACTACAGTGTTCAAAAACTAACACTGACTGCACCTCTCAGAGCACATGCAAGGGTAGCCTGTTATTTGTCAAAGCTCACAAAGGCACTGCTGATAGTGCAAGCTTTGTTCATGAGACAGAAGCTCTTCCCCCTTTTATGCTGCAAATTTCTGGGCAATGTCAATACCCGTTTAAGAGGTCTCCCACTCTCTGGGCTCTTTCTGTCATGTGTTGACATCTTCTAGGAATCAGCAGATTTTATACCTCTATTCAATTCACTTGACCTGCCTCTAAATATGTTCCCAGCATCTGAAAAGCCATTCCCCACACAAACATGATGAAGTCCAGATCAATAACGCAGGATAAAAACAAACAAGCTAACTAAGGCAAGTCTAAAGTCTTAAGAGCTATCCACAGATGCTGCTATCTGGACTGTTCAATATGATGTTCTGAATTGCACACAGCAGGATTTCATTTGCTACAAATAGCTTTGCACCAGCAGCATCTTCAATAATTTTATCATGCAGTGTTCCCTAGATAGACCAATATTTCATTTAATAAACAGCAAATTAAAATAGCAAATGTAGTGAAAGACAAAGCATGAATAGATTTTCTTCAGAGTTTTAAAGGGAAACATTGATTATCTTATTTTGTTTTATTTTATTTTTTTAGTATTTCTGTAGTTGCTCATAAGGTCACCTTCATGACAATTCCAACAGGGGTTTATCTTGTAGTGCTCACTCTGACATACAGCCTGATGATTTATTATTGCTTAGTTCTTGATACTGTTCACTGCACAATCCAATCTAAGAGAGACACATATTTCTCAATTCAGGGACTTCTTTTATTTTATGAAAAATCAGCTTGGTGCTTTGTGGTAAAAACTAGACTTTGGCATTTGATCTTAATTTTTTTGAGTATTTCTTTTTATTCTTTGTTTCTCTGCTATATCTTCGATGTATTCCAGGATCACTTTTGTTTTCTATTCCTTTGCTTTTCTTCTCTCACCCTATTTTAGTGTGGCTACACCCTAAAGAAAAATCTGCCACAGCAGCAGTTTCTTACAGACACTCTTATCTAGATTTCTGTTTCATTCTAGTAGGTGACATGGTGATAGATTTCATAGGTTTTCTCTCCTCATTTGGGAGAAAGAATATAATTATGCAAAGGAGGGTTAGATGGACAGTAGAAATACATCACTATTAACCCACCAGAACACATGCAGATTCACTGTGGTTATGTGCTTAGAGAGGGGGGGGAAAGCCCTTCACATGCCAGACAAGATTTTTTTTCCTCTCCTTGTATTAATATCAATTCAAGGGTAAGTCAACAATTCTCATCATGTCGTTCCTGTGTCTATGGTCTTGTGATATGGTGCTATTTAAACTCTGCTCTGCTACAAAGCTGTCTGCAGTATTCCCATAGACTGTCTAAGCCATTTGGAATCATTAACCCACATGGACCAGGCTGCCCGTTATCCAGCAACATTCCTTTAAGGCTGCCAGTCATTAGCTGGTACGTTAAGTAGCTAATGGTGCTCTCACAGTATCTGCTGCATCATGCAGGTGCAACAGAATAAACATTTTTTCCCACTGGTCCTTTGTCCTAAATCATTAAGGACCCCAATCCTGCAAAGATTTATGTCTGTGAATAAGTTTACTCACATGAGCAATCTTGTTTCAACCCTCTTAAACACAGGCTTGTAGGGTCAGAGCCTTGACGATCAAACTCACTATCAGGGGTCTGGCTAAAAGCATCTTTAAGGAAATGCAAAACAGCAACAGAAAACACCAAAAAATACTTTCTGCTCCCTGTTTCTTTTCACAAGAAATATTTACAGAAGTATTCTTTTCAAGAGCGAAGATTAATAGACACACGTGCTATTCTATGACCTCATTACTTCCCCACTAATTGATCAGTATATAAAAAAATATATATCAAAGCAGTATGAATATTCCCCAACTAATTGGCTGCTGGTAAGGGAGATTAACTGAGGATATGTAAATTATTAAAGCCATAAACTGCTCCTGGAGCCTCCTCACTCTCCTGGGTGAGGTTGGGGGGATCAGCTGGCTGTCCCTGGTGGGGCTGAGCTGGAGCAAGGTTAAGTAAGCAACCCTCATCTCTGTGTCTGCATCTATTAGACACCTTTGCTGACTCGCTGGCGCCAAGAAGTCAGGCACCACCCTCTACACTCAGAGACACACAGGAGGTTGCAAATGGTAAATTTAATACCGCAGCAGGAGGTGCCATTTACAGTCCCAAAGGATAAGTCTCCCCCTCTTCTCTTTCATGCTCATATAAACAAATTGAGGCTGATGCAATTTTGAATCCTGTTGGCCTCTTTTGTTTTTAAATATGTAATTTCCTCTTTATTTTAGCATCTATGCAGGGTGAAATTAAAGGATTTCTGTACACATGACTGATGGTTAAACTGCAATGAGGATTTGTGCTTTATGAATCCATTAAAGCATTGACAAATACAAGAAAAAAAAAAAAAAATAAAAGAAAAAAAGCACCCAGGAAAATATTGGCGATTTATTAGTAACATCCAGCTTAAAAGGAGATTAAGCTTCCTGCACAACCAAGCCTTAGATACTGTAGTTTTTATCTTAATTTAAAAAAAAACAAGCAAAATTTACTGCAGGAAAGACTATCAAATATTTCTATAGTACTTGCCTGGTTTGCTCTATCTATTGTGACATAGTTATCCTAAGAACAATGTCTTTAAAATGTTAAAATCATATACTATTTTCATTTTTAAAAAGTCACATATTACCAGGCACTGTTTGAAAGAATAAAATCAAATCTACTGAAAACTGCTGCCTTATCAATTCAAGCCACTTCATCTATATGTTGCTGGAACAATGCAAGAAGGCATCTTTTGTATAATCAGAAATTTTTTAAAAAATAATATTTACAGTCTGTATTGGGAGATACTGCAAATCAATATTTTTACAGAGGCTGTTTAAGATTAATGCAAATTGGAAAAATGCGAAGTGTGGAAAATATGTGGCTTCTAACAACAGACACAGGGGAAAATGATCACATCTGAGGAAAAGACCTGCATGTTCTCACAGCTTTTTAGGGATTTGGGGACTATAATCATTCCTCAGTCCAGTTTCCTACATAATGTGGGCCAGAAGATTCCACTTACTGTCTTCTGAATCATAGTCATGTGAGATTGGACTACATCATCACTTTTAGAATCCTTCTAATTAGAGAATATACTTTATTTCTGGGCAAACTCTTGCAATCATCTGGTTACTCTCACTGTTAAAATAAATGGGGCAGCAGAGGTAACAGAAGAGCCTTGGCAGCTGTGAGTGACACGGTAGACGGCAGAAATGGGAAAGGAGAGAGATCATAGAACATCTCAAATTGGAAGGGACCCACAAGGATCATCAAGTTCAACTCCCAATAGGCCAAAAATGCATCTAGAATTAGCAGGCCAGAGGAGTGGGCCAGCACATTAGCGGGAAACATCAAGTACTTCTCTTGTCAGCATAAATATCTGAGACATTTCAGTCATAAATTACACAGTCCGTGACAGACCACCAGCCCCTGGCTTCTGCTCCATACTGTATTGCAGCACAGCCATTAGCATCGAGTTGGATTTATCAGTGAATCTGTTAAGCCTACAGGATGCGACAGACCATCTGACCACTGCTCCTGCGGAACAGGGAAAATGGGATCCGGCGCGGCTACGGCGTGGGAGAGACCTTACAAAAAACAGGCTCAGGGCTGCGCGCTTCAAACGCAAGCAGGCAAACAGTAAATAATTAAAGACAACATCGATTCAAATAAGGACAAAGGGAGAATCTAAGGACACAGCAAACGTTTAGCTCTCCTTTCTTGCACACAAACTTCTCGGTGGAGGCGAGGGGAGCAGCAAAGGCACGCAGCCTCCCAGCCAGCTCTGCGTTGCACAGCACACACACCCTGGGCTCAGACTCCTAGTTAGCTGTACAGCCTTAATACCTGCACAGCCCTCCATCTATGCTTCAGCCATGTCAAGCCCTATCTCTACCCAGAAAAGGCAAATTTAAGCCTGACTTTATTTTATTTTTGTCCACAGTTAAAATGCAAAGTTAATCTCTGCTTCCTTATTAGTGTAAGGAAAGAAGGCCTGCATTTGACTGTCTGGCACATCACAAAAACACGGAACGTTCATTAAAGATTTATGGCAACATCAAACATTCTGTTTTACTTTCAATTTTGTCACATAATCCCAATGAAACAGTGATTTAGCTGTATGTGTTGAAGTTATTTGTCACTGCTGAGTTCTTCCTGTATCACTGCTGACACACCAATACGTAAGCCAGTGAAATCAGTCTCCATGGGGTCTGTCTCTTTTGGGAGAGTTTTAAGCATGGTTCTTCTGCAGGAGTCTGTGGCTGCTACTAAGACTCGGCTTTATATTATTTAAGCTTTCCAGTAAATAAATAAATAAATAAACCCTCTTAAGTAATGCATTAGTCTTATTCTTATCTAGGGAAGGCTTGTGGGACTAAGTGAAAAGATAAAGGAAATAACAGAGACATGTGGCAGTGCTAATGTTAATATTTGATTAGAAATATTCCAAACAAGATGTCAAGACAAATTCAGTTCTTATTATCAACACATATGCAGCTCGTTGAGGCTGAGGTAGTGTATTCAGATATACAGCTTAGAACTTAAGCAATTTCAAATTAGTTGGTATTCATAAAATGAAGGTGCGCTCTAAAGAAAACAAAAAAATGAAACAACCCCCTAACATTTCTAATGTAATGCTCAGAATTAATTATCAAGGACAAGAACTACTGGAATCAAATTCATACTTTTTCTTCCATTATTACATGTTGTTTCATTTAGAACAACACTATGTGTAACAACAGACTTGACTTTGCTTTCCCAAAGTCTTAAATTAAATAGTGTCTGAAGACCTCATACTTAACACATTTTCAATTCTCTCTTTGACCAGTGTTGCCACAGGGCATAATCTCCTGAAATTTAAGTGGCACAACACCATGATCCTCTGCTACACCATATCAGCTCGCTCCCCTTTTCATACAGTTTTAAGTATTCATTTGTTAATTGTATATATTTCTATATAGGACTTGTTTGTTGCAGCAAGGAAGAAAACAGTCTAAAAAAACAATCTGCCTCAGGTTGTAAGTCACCACAACAGTGCCAATATTGTCATTGTCGACAATGACGTGCAAGGAGAAGATGGAGAAAGAAAGGCGCACAATTAAGTGTAAGCTGATGGCATGATACCCAGAAGCAATTGTCAGAGAGAGAAACAAGAAGATGGAATTGGATGCAGAGCAGTCAAGAGCAGAAAAATAGAGCTGCATCTCAGTTGGATAAGGATAGCAGGTGAAATTATACAACAGGACAACATCATCCAGAGAGAAAGCAGGTAAAATAAATTAAAAAGAGAAACGGGAAGAAGAGGGAACTAAGGAAGAAAAGAGCAGCTAGGTAGGGGCAGGAAAAAAAAACGATTACGTGCCCAGTGAAGTTGTGGTGTTGAGAAGACTTAAGAACTAAGCAGAAGATCAAGAAGGCTGGATCTGGAAGTCTGGCCAAAAAGCCATTGGTTGAGTCTTGGTAAAAGCTGATTAGAACTCAATCCTGAGCCAGGATGTGACTGAGGAAGAGAAATTCACAACAGTTCCTGACTTGTGCTGTGGCCTTCTCCAAAAGACACTTTGGTTGGGCTTTGGTTACTGGGCATATTGGAGGATTCACACATTCTCCCTGTCTGAACACCCCAGCTACACAACTGAAATAGTAATTGTTCCCTGCACAGTAGTTCTGTACAAATGAGGAGGGGTGGTCAGTACTGGAGCCATAGAAAAGCATAAGATCAGCGAAAGCAATTCAAAAAGGGTACATTTCTTGACAATGAGCACAGAAGTCAGAACCAGCCAGAGATGGAGAATAGGGGGAAGGAAAGACACACCCAAGGCAGTGGGCAAGAAGGGCTAGAGAGAATTTTTGGGAGCGTCTAACATGGACAAGGAGTGTTGGGGGCTTAAACTGTGTTAATCTGTTAGAATTACCTATGTAGCCCCTTTTTTATATATTTCTCATGCTTTTTAAGATCTCTTCCATTGACAAAGGCAGGTACTTGAAATGACA
Organism: Pachyramphus minor; assembly: GCA_013397135.1. Taxonomy (NCBI): domain Eukaryota; kingdom Metazoa; phylum Chordata; class Aves; order Passeriformes; family Tyrannidae; genus Pachyramphus; species Pachyramphus minor. The sequence continues at coordinate 1,869,068 of VYXB01004451.1, forward strand.
GTTATTTCAAGATGTCTGTAGGCACCTTCTTTAACTCCTCTATCAAAGGTGTTTCACAGCAGTCTTAAGGCAAAAGAGAGGGATCAGAAGTGGGAATCAAAAGCCACCATAACTAATAGAGCTTACTTAATTAGACAGTATACAATTATTTTATGATCCATGAGGTTTCCTATAATAATTTGGTCAGTGAAACGAAGTACATGTTAGATTTTTTCTTTCCTTAAGAAACCAACTCTTTCATAATGTTTAAACAGCACTATGACCCAACAGTAATAAACGAATACAAGCCTTTCAAAAACAGCTGCACAGGAATCCATAAACTACAGAATGTTTTGTGATGTATTTACTTCAGCTTGCTTCAAAGCAGGACTAGCCTTTCTTAAAAAAAGAAAACACAAACAAACCCACAACACAACAAAAAACTGACCTTGGTTTTGCTGAAGGAAATCATTGACAAGATTTTGTGGGGAAAAGATAGACTGGTAAAATACAAATTCTTTTTATATTAAGACATGTCAAGTTACATCAGGAATAGTTTTGGACTATGCAACTGTATTTTGTCTCAGGCATTTGCTAAACTTAACAGGCTGAAATAGACAACAGCAGAGCTGTTAAGATTTATTTCTTATTTTCTTCAAAACGTCTGTGTTTGTTTTTGAGCAAGAGGATGATTCTCCCATCCTGAGAAACAGTGAAAAAGACAGTATTTTCAGTGCAAGCTAGGAAATGGAAATTAATGAAAGATACTTGTAAATCATTCATCAGCCTTGGCAGTGCCAGGCATTTTGCATTTCAATACCTCCATGGTTCTAAGAACAGCATAAGGTAAGTTTATAGAAACCAGACTATTTCCTCATCAAATGTATCACAGATTTACCGGGAGAAGGATATTCATCCCTTCCATCTCCTGATTAGCGAGGAACCAACCATTGTAGCAGTTCTCCTCTGAAATGTTTCTGGCATGCTGACAGACTTTTTTCCAGCACTATTGCATCCTAATGAGCAAGACTCCAGCCTGCTGTAAGAGCTGTTTCTCTCACTTACCAGGCAAGGTTTTGTGCACATGTATGTGACTCTTCTGAGAGTAAATTGTGAACACTGTGTTTTCTGTGTACAGAAGTATTTCTTTTTTGAGGCACTGCATCTCCTCATTGAAGACATTCAGCTTCTTCCTAAGGCAGCAGGCTACTGGTTGTCACATTATGTTTCAATCTTACATGACAGCATATTTTTCAAGTGTCCCTGCATTTACCTCGAAGTTTCCTCTCTCTTGACAAAGTTACTCCTAAACCAGCATGGAATTGTGCACCAAGGGATGATACCTCCTTTCAAAAGCCCTTAGCAGGCCTTTTCTCTCTCTGACTTTTTTTCATTTTCCTTATTTCATAAAACCTCATGCTGCTTGCCAATATCAACATTTAGAAAGTGTAAATTAAATTTGAAAAGACCCACATCAGTTTTGGTAAAATTACAAAAAAAATGTGAGGAAGCAGAAACACTTCTCATGCAGCTACAAGCACTGTGGTAGAAGTCTGAGGACTCACTTATCTTAGTTACAGCATATTCCATAAACATGATTGTGTCCTAATGATACCACTGTCCTTTAGCTAAGCCCTGGGGCCACGCAAAGTATTCAGTGCCGTGGACAGCAGCTAATGTTTTGCACACTGCCTAAGGCCTAAATAGGCCTTTCATATACAGGCCAGATGTTCACTCTTTCTTAGGCCAGCTTAAGGCTAGAACAAACCTTTTCAACTAGGGTTTATCAGAGTTTCTAAATTACATGCTGGGAAGAAATTTAATTGGTTTAATTAAGAAAGTTTATTTCATGGTAATTCAGTTTTGTTATGCTGCAAGACTTAATGTGTCCTCTGATAGGAGTGATTTGTTATAAATATTCATAGCAACCCTCTTCTCACCCAGGACAAAAAAATATATATTAAAGTATAAAGTTGCAGATTTTAAAAAAAAGTACCTTCTACAGTCTGAAACATGATTGACCAAATCTTCTCACAGTAGCATCCACACTTATTTAAGTCAGGATCATTGTCGTCCCTTTTCACAGTTCACACAGTACTCACAGATTCTCTCTATTTTCAGCAGAAATGTCAAAGGCAACAAGGTCAAATCTTGACTGTTTCTCGTCATGAAGTTCTAGTCATAACTTTTCTTGACCAATCGCTGAGGGTTGCTGAGGTTTTGGGATTTGTTTTGGGTTGACTTTTATCCCCAGAAATATCATAAGTAACAAACCATTTTCTTTATCATCATGCAATACAAATATCACAAAGTTGATTTAATGTGTTTTGAGGTGAGCCCTGCTTGAGTGAGATGCCTAACAATGCACATTACAGCACTGCACACCCAGGGTTAGAAGAGCACTGTAAACCAGATGCCATGCTACCTATGAAGGTCATGACTTAATCCTTCACACTTAGCAGACACCATGACTTAGCTAAAAATCCAACTTCCCAGACATCAGTCACTACTATAATAGGCCTGCAGGTCAGGCGAGACAACAGGAGGAAAACTGATGTTGATTCAGTTATGTCCTTCTGAGACTCAGACATCCTTCACACTGTTCTTTTTTTGCCCCTCATCACTAATCATTACCAATGTGAGGAAACTGCGAGGAAAGTTCCCACGTTGAACGTACAGCTCTCCAGGTGCAGTGCAGATCTATATGGATCAATAGAGGGTTCGTTCTTTCAGCAGCAAATTTAGCAGAGGCAAATGGTGCCCACTGACAGTGCTGATGTCCCCTGTCCACACTGAGAGACCACAACAATTGCTGCTGATCTTCTCTCATCACTGTATCCCCAAACCAACCCACACTGCAGGCATGAGGCAATAATTTGGCCCTGTAAATCAAAATTAGAGGGAAATGCACCAGAATACAGAGCAGCTATCATAGGACAAACCCCTCAGCCTTTGTTATCATCTTTGTAAGATTTTCTGTTACACTAATCCATCAATGCCATGTCCATACAGGACTCTGGCTCCATTGTGTCAGCTGTTCAAACACAGGTAGAAACAACATTTCCCAAAAGAATAGGTAATCTAAAAGAACACAAGAAGAAGTAGGGAGAACAAGGCATGCCAGGAACAGGGTAAGTATCTTGATCAGAATAACCCAAAGTGCTCAGTTCTTCTTAATACGTTAAGCTCTATTTACTAGTGCCTTTTCACCATAAAAAAAAACAACTCCAAACCCAAACAACTAAGTAGTACTTAAAGCTTTCCAAAAAAACTTTATTTGCCGTTCACAGTGTGACTCTGAAAGTCATTTATTCTGTGGGTCTCAGTTTGGCCCTGAGATAGAAGAAATTTTTACACATATTATGCAGATTTGCATGATTTCCTCAGGGCTTATAAAAACTGCAGCTCTCAGATATGACAAAACTCACAGGTACATTTTCAAATATTTCTTTTCAAATACTTTTACATTCCTGGCAAGCTAAGTACTGAAAAAATGTTATGATTATTTACTAGGATCCACAATGATAACTGAAGTCAGAAATTACACTGAACAGTCAAAAAGAGGACACACTTTGTGCTCCAAGTCTGTTTTGGCTTTTATGGTTTGAAGCAACCCAAGCACAACTCCTGTTTCCATATCTGAGGTGGGGGCCAAAGCAATATCAAACCAAACAAAAAGACCCTTTAACACATTTTAATAGATTTTTATCTGCTTGCTCACGTTAAAAGAAAAAAAAGAAAAGAAAAAAGAATGATCTGTAGGAATTCCATGACAGTATCTACTGAAGGGTTATTTTGAACGTCCATCATTTAAAGTACCTTTATAAGAAAGGACCCTTACTCCTATGTATGACCAAAAGAGACTCAGAATGAAGTGTAAGAACAATTGCATTTTAAAGGATGTGAGGGTTTTTTTCTTCTCTGTTAATAGTATACTGTTCAGAACAGTTTATCACCCAGTCTCTAGAAGAGCTGCAGTGCTTTCAGATATTCATGCCAAAAAAAACACCTCAAACCAAAAAAAAAAAAACAAACAACACACCAATGACTATGTACACCCAAACAAACCCCCACTCTCCAGCAAGCAGATCAACTTTTTCTCAGCTCATTAAATTAAGGAAGTGATGAGTCTTCCCTAGGTTACTAAAACACATAAATCAGATATCTTGACAACACCTCTCTGCCAAATTACAACAAGAAAAACAAATCCATTTACAAAAAGATCGGATTGATACAAATGGTATTTTCAGTTCCCATGGCTATATGGGTATTTTAGGCAACTGGAAGGTAGAATTAATCTTCTCTAATACTGCAAGGAACATATTTTGGGATAAACAGTATTATCAATCTATTCCTTTTGTATCAAAACAAAAAGGATAAAGAAACAACATAGCTGAGTCTTATTGTCAGAGAGTGGCAAATCAGGAATTCGTAGCTGACACTACAAGAAGAACCAATCTACCTTCTTAGCTGGCCTACCTGCACTTTGAGGTTAGATAAGTGCACTGAAGGTTAGAAAAGTGTAGTTTCCTTCCACAAACAAAATGTGCCATTCTGTCACAGCGCTGGGTGAGTACTTGCTCTCTATTTGATCTTCTCCAGTTCTCAGTGACAGCTCTTTCTCTCACGTTTACCACACCCACATTGCCATAATGACAACGCAGTAATCCGGGACTACCTGCACAGAGGCACATTTATTCCTTCTGTTGACAGAAACTCAATTCATTTTTCAGAATCCACAGTGCAGCTCGCTACAACCTGAGGTAATGGAGAACTCTCAAACTGCAGCGAATTGAGTGGTTTTGAGGACAAACCGTTGGGAGGAGACATTATGTGACAAAAGCATCTCAAATTGAAATGTGCTCTTTCCAAAGAAAGAAAGAAAAATATTTAAAATATAAATTAAAAAATATCTTGACCCAGAGAGCATCAGACGACACATGTATGCCAAACAAAATTACCCTTCTGAGTTCACAGAGTCAATTTCTGTGTTTGAGTGCAATTTTTAATAATCTGTTTACATTTGTAAGACTCCCAACAAAAGGAAATCTACAGAAAACCCAGTTGATAGAAATGCCATAGATGAGATGAGAAATCCACTGAAAGGGATGTAATAAAGAAAGTGTGGGGATGGAAAAAAGAAGAAAATTGGAACACAAAGCTATGAGACCATTATATGACTTTAAAAGAATGGTATAATGGACAGAGGCAGATCTAGCATGTGTGACAAGAGAAATAAAAGGTTTAAACTTCAGTATCATGTGCAGAGAGGAGAAACCCATCAGGAGCAAAGTATTCCAGATGATGGAGGAGATCATTTCTGCCATGAATTTTTTAATACATCAGAGAGAAATGAGCTACGTGCCAAAACAGCCAGAAAGAAAAACTCACAGAAGTGTAGCCAAAGACACCTTTACATGTTACCAAGACAAACTGCAACATTCTTTTATTTCAGACAAACTCAGTTATTCTCAATAGTATCCACTTGGACACCTATAGCACAATTTACTTAATTCACCTGTCTGACCACCAGTTAAGCCACGGTATTAAAAATATACTGTTAATATGTTCTGTTCCCCTAGAATATACACCTTTCTTATGAATCACTGCAAGCGTGCTATACTTCAGCTCTAATTCACCTGCAGATTTATCTGGGAACAAAAAGATTATTTAAAAGAAGTAATTTTCACATTTTCCCATGCTTTTACTATTGCTTTCAATGGAATTTGGTATAATATATAGTTTTGGCTATGCATTGTGTCACTCTGAGTACAGACACACCATTCAACCACAAATTATCTCTGCTTCTCATTACTAATGTTCATTCACTGCATGAATTCCATGCAGGAACTACACCTTGAAGCAACATCAGTTCTCTGTGAAATTAGAAACTGAAGACTGTTTCATTAGCCACCTTTTTATTTGATGCCGGCAGTGCACAAGCTTTAGACTTAAGTTCATAACTTGTTCATAAGCAGTGTTTTTTCAGTTCACTTACTACCATGGAAAAGAACCAAACCAATTAAGAATGCTAAAATTGCCATTTCGTTTTCACTAAGGAAAGAGAGAGATTCTGCTAAACTGACAATAAAGGGAAAATATCTCACTACGGGAATTATCCAATTTGACTAGATAGGTCATTTCATTAACTAAAAAGTAGCAACATCTCTAATCAGTATTTCTCACCTATAAATTACCATTTTTATCTCTTAAAATCTTTAATTCACTGTTGCTTTTCTTTCCATTTGCTAACAACTACTGCCTTTGAAACAGTACCATCAACCACATCAAAAGCATTTTAAATAGAGAGGGAATTCACTTTGGAATATACTGCACTTCGATCATTTTCTCCAATTTTTTCCCCCACTACTGTATTTTACCACAAATTTGCTTAAACTAGAGTGACAGCGTGTCATTCATACGGGAAATTGTTAATAGATCAAGTAAAACCTGTCCAGTGGACTCCTCCCCAACCACAAGGAACAATAAGAGGAGGGGCTTTTCATGAGCAAGGTGAATAGAGTCTCAAAGGAGCTTCCTGATTAAAATGGCAAAAAGAGGTGGGGACGAAAAACCAGACACATCCACAAGGAAAGCACAATGCCTACATATCTATGGAGGCATATTTTGGTGAATTGATATGCATCCATACTTGTATACATATATATATATATATATGTATATATACACATAGAGATGAAAGACCAACAGGTAAGTTAAAACTCCTTCCAGAAAGTCTGAATTTATGTGACTGATAACTCATGCAAGACCTTGATAGCACTTGGATCCCAGTACCAAATACCAGATATAGGTCACCACTGTCATCTCTTCAGATATGTTTCTATCTTGTTAGTTGTCTCAAAGGAAATTAAGATTGGTGAAGTTAAAGCTGAGAGCCAGGACTTATCAGTTGAGATCCCTGTCTATGAAATTCCATGCATTCAGCAAAGCTCCTTCTTTGACCATCTTCAAAGCTCAGACTGAGCATTTGAAAGGTTTCCTATTTGACTATTTGGTCTGCATTCTCTTTTCTGCTTCTTCTTTTGGTTATTTCTCCCTCACTCTCCGTGCTAAGAAAGGCTGCTCTCACTGAAGCGTTGAATCTCCCTCTTTTCTGAGGTTTTACTTTTAGGTCTGTGCAGTGTCCCAGATACAGACAGCCAGCACTCTAGACAATAGCAGAATAGATAAGAAACTTCAAACTTTCACCAAGAAGGTATTTCACAGAAGCCTGCAGCAGAACACAGACACGGCAAAGCATTCCAGTAATCCTTTCAAAACATTTGGAAAATAATACAGAAACAAGTCAGAGTCACACAATTACAACATTGGTAAGTCCAGCCTCATATCATCACCAGAGATATTAACCATCCCTCTTAAATTACTGTCAGGGGTTCATTTCTGTTTATGCTCACTGTGGAAATCCAATAAGTCCACTGGTACTCTGCCCTCTGACTCTGAACAACTTCTTCCAGTAAAACTTCCATAAGTGGCCTCAGCATCCTCTCCAGTGGTACAAGCAGCGCAGTCAAGCAATGAAGAAAGAGACAAATTTCTCCAGAAAGCTGAGAAAGGCCTTTTTTTCCACCCAGAAACTACTCGGGCAGACGATACTACAATTTACCTCTTCATTGCAACAAATTGGTTCCTGCGTATGAGTGAATATGATTTTCAACTTTTCAAAGTACTACAGAAGAACATGTCACTTGATTTATGTAGTATCTTAGGAGAGGCCAGGAGAGGACTGATACACCAGTGACCTACACTCAAAACCAAGGAGACTTGTGCATGCACATTTCCCTGGGTTAACTAACTTGTGCACGTGATTTTTCTTCCATGCAATGAAATCACTGCCTGTCCCAGAACTGGTACTCATAAATAGCAGCCTCATTGTGTAGGTTCTAGCATGCTACTGAAGTGACCTGAATATTCCAGTCCCATTCCCAGGTCCTACTCTCCTGCTTCTTCCAGAAGTGTCAGAATTCTGATCAGTCTAATCACCAAGACAATAGATCATACGTGGGGCAGAGCCCATCGTGTGCAAATGGGTTTAAAAGAAATTTCATTTCACCTATCAGTGGTCACTTCCCAGGGCTAGAAAGCTGCTTAAGCACTCTCTGGCAGATCAAAAGTCTATTTACCCTTCAGCAAGGAATCATTTTTCTCTGTTCTCTAATCTCTTCAATATTATATGATATAACTGATACTACACAACAGTTTTTGTAGCTCTTACCATTGGCTCAGTTTTGTTGCAGATATAATGAAACCCAGGAAATCTGTATTTTTTTCTGCTGTAGTTTCATTATCATCTGAATGGAAGATTGTATGTAAATCATATGAAATCAAACAATTCTGTAATGTTGCCTCCTGTATACATACATTAACACCCTTTCTGAGCAGTACTAGTGTTCTACCTTCTATTGGGCTACCACACCTTGTAAGGAATGCACCTTTTAATCTCACACTTTCCATTTGCTTTATTCTGCTAACAGAAGGGGTTTTTTTCCTCTAGCTTGAAGTACTTTCTACCAATATCCAAACAATAATTAAAATAAAAGCCTAACAATTAGTAATACCAACTGGCATTTGTTTCAGATTTTTTTTCCATGTAATTCAAACATGTCAAGACACTGAGTAACCATTATTAACTGCAGTTTGTAACAGAGAAAAAAAAATGACTGCTAGAGGACTGAAGCGCTCTATCATGTGCCACACAGCCTGCCAAAGGCACAATGAGGAATCAAACACTGAATTCCAGTCCCCAAGATCAATAATTAATCCATGGTGAGATTGGGAATGGTCATTTGCTGACCCAAACTCTTATGAAAGACTACATTTATCAGTTTGTTGGAGGAGATCTCTGTTCTTTTCTGGTATTTGGGGCTAACTTACTGTGATTTTCAACAAATAATCACTGTATGCCTTGGTTTCTCCTTCTGTATAACATGGATATCTATATCCATTCCTATGCATTCACATTTTCACCACAGGACTGAAACTGGTGTTTTCTCTTGGATCTTTGTATAGAACATCATGTTAGTGTTGCATTTCTTTTGACTACAGTGAAACAGTGAAACTGTTTAATTCACATGGGATCTAGCAGGATGTGAGATACTGAACTGAATTATCTTTCAAATATCATTCAGTATTACAAACAGCAGCACCAGGCTGCTGAAAATTATTACATTTAAACAATGTTAATGAAAAATAAGGAACCAGAGTTTGTCTTCTTGCTTGGTTGCAGAATATGACTCAGTGCAGTGACACCTGACATTACAGGTCAAATTGAAAGCAAATTTGCTGATGGAGCCATAATTTGCAGAAGATTTGGAACAAATTTTAAAACTTCAGTTGTGCAAACATTTTAAATCTCACAGAGGAAGAAGCAAAATTTTAAGTCATTAATAAATACCATCTAACATCCCTGAAACCAGGTAGAAATGTATCTTCTCTGCTTCTGTACTTTAACAGAACTTTTCAAAGGTACCTGCTCTTCTGAATAAATGAAATTTGTTTCATGGTGATGTCAGCTATCAGACAAATCATTATATCATTCACAATTTACTTCCTGTTGTAGCAGTGAAACAAAGACGAAATCAAAGAGAACCTGTCCCAGATAAAACTTCTTCACACAGGGGACAGGTAAAATACCACCCTTTTCCATTGTCACCAAACTTGCACCAAGAACCTATAATATGTCTAGTAAGCCACTTAAGTGGCATATTCCTCCCCTGCCTGTAAGTGGAACAGTTTGTTCCAAGTGTGAAAGGACTGAGCATGCCGTTCCACTTGTTCTGTTCCCAGTTCTGTCACTGCCTGTATGAGTTATGGGACTTTGCCCCTAATATTCAGTCTTCTTTGCCCTCATTTACAGATCCATGTTAGCAATGTACAGCAAACCTATATAGTTATACCCAATTTTCAGATATTACATGAATTATCATTCCTATCTTGATATTTTCCATTTTATGTAAATACTGAAAGAAACGCACAGAAAACGGGTTTTAGTGTTCCCTCCATTGATGAACCAGATAAAAATATGGTATAGGAAGGCATAAGTTTGAGGCTCTTGGTTCTGCTCTGGAGGTTATTAAATCACAGAATTTTCACTCTACGATGTGGTCTCTCATAGACTTGTGTGAGGGTTGGTTTGAGATTTTTTTAAATAATGCCTTTTATGTGATATCAGAAGGTTCAATGTAACACTGTAACTTGGTTTCTGTTTTCTTCCTTTATTTTACAATATTTTATACAGACTATTTAGAGATAACTTCTTTAATTTCCTGCTTGTTGTCAAATTCTGTTTGGTACATTTATAAGAAATAATGTCACTTTCGGGGAAAAGAAAAAAACCCACACACATTAAATGCACAGACTTCTCACACTGGTTTTGTTTTGCCAAGATCTTGGTCTCTTTGCTTAGGACTCCGGAATTCCCCCATGTCATCAGTCCTAAAACTAGAAACAGTTTTCTATAATCAGGTTTGAAACATTATGTCTTTTTTATAGATGTCTACTCCTTTGATTTAACAGTACTAGAGTCAAGAAGACATTTTTATGTTGAGTGTGTCAGTCTGTATTGCTACATTTTTTGACTCATCATACTCTTTATGAAAATTTAGTCTACTTTGTGATTTAGCACCCAGATCAACACCTTCTATACTTCTCATTTGTAGAAAAGTACCATGATTTTGCATTTTACTGTAGAATCACTCTCTTGAGCTCTGTTATATTTTCTGAATTTTCCTCATGGAAAGAATGAAAACTAAGCTTGGAGATCCACGCTACTGAAAAATCCAGCATAGGTTCCTTTTCAGTAGCACCATAGACAGATCATCTGCCAGTCAAGCCACAAAAGTATATTATTCAGGGTGTATTTGTACCCATTTCCAAAAAGCAGCTTGCAAATATGCCCAAGTGCAATAAATTTCTTGTACTCCAATGTATTTATGGAAGTGGGTAATCAGCACTCGATTTCAAGCGAGCTCTTTTTCACTTGATGTCTTTCCCCAATCTCATTCCACCCTGTGCCAAGGAGGGAGCTACCCTGAACAGCATCATTTGGTCACACTGCGGCTGCCAGCGACTCAGTGGTTTAAAAACTTGCTGATGGAGAGGCAGTGGGGGAATAGTACACACAGAATGTGGTTTTTTAGTCTGTGTTTTAAAATGCCACAGGGCATATATTAAAATTAAAGAATTTTTTTTTAATATTAGAATATATGCGTAGACTACCTACAGTTGCTGCTCCCATCACACTCTTTTTTTCTCAATACCCTACAATAATAAGGCTTCGTCTTCCTCACATGGGCAGAACTTAGTTCACTGGAAGCAGCTGGAAATGGACAGGAACTGAAGCCAGTTACCCACCTAAAACCCTCTCCCTCAAGAGTCCATTGTTGTCCAACTTTGAGCAGGTATACCCCATGTTCCACAGGTGGAGAGCTCTTGAGGCACAGGAAAATGCCACAGCTCTGCTACTCACAAAAACCAGCAAGCACATGGAATAGACCTCTGTATCACTGGTTCTTCCTATGGATTCAGAAAAGGGATGTATAGACAGGACACTGCAAAAGCCTCGGGACTGCAGGGTAGGGGAATAAAGGAGCTGCAGTTTCTTTAGGAAGTTACGAGCTCTGACACAGGAATGCCTTGAAACAAATGCCCCTTCCTCCACTCACATGCCCTAGTTCTCCATGAATCCAGTTCACTAACCTGCAAAGCTGCCTAGGGTTTTCATCCTCAGCTTCAGGTTTCAAACTCATTCCAAACAATGGGAATATTGCCACAGAGCTCAGTGTATGTTGGCTCAGGCCCATCATGCAGGGGGAATGACTTTCTGAGGGAGATGGCTGGGCCTGTAAAAGGAAATGTGCATCAAATGTAGATTGCTGTGAAGTAATGGGACCAGGAGCAATTGACCAAAACGAGAAATTCATATTAAATGGAAAAATTATGCAGCATGCGTGCATGCAGCAGCCAGAGGAAAGGACTTAAGGACAATTCCTAAAAGCTATAATCCTAGCTTGGGGATGCAATTAAAGAAGGAAAAAAAAAAAGGTGTGGTGGGAGACAGGACACAGAAATGTACTCAGAGTATAGAATACAAATCACATAAGGATGGTGCTGCTTTACAAGGTGGCAGCTGGACCCGCAGTTGAACAGTCACCGTTGTCACTGGCTCAGAGAGGAGCTTCTCACAGCAGCCACCCCACAGGAGGGGCAGCAGCACCCAGCCAGGACAGGGAGGGAGGCTGAACACACCTGCCCTATCCTCAGCCATCACTAGCACAGGCACAGCCAGCTACATCTCCACTTATACAGCAGATGAGCTTTACCTTTTCATCCCAATTCTTCCAGCATCTAAAGCAATCGGGATTCTGTCCAGGATAGAGAAAATAGGGCTAGGACCTCTCAGGCTCTTTCTATACCTGACGGAGATAAAAATAAAAGGAGCAACTGTGTTGAGCTAAGTGGCTTTTCCATTCTAACAATCTTCATGCCCTTGAAATTTAGTTTGAAATGGAGCAGCCTGCTATTTCCACATCAAAAATCAATACAATCAACAGGTTAAAACATTCTCAGTTACAATGAAACAGTATCCGGGGAAATAATACATGATACTTAAAGAAACTTCTGAAAACTTAAAGGCCATCAGAAAATAGAAAATCTCTTCCTTTGCCCAAGGCAATGACATGGCACTATAGATGAGCACCACAGAGAAACTTGAGGAGATAGGGTGACTGTTCCAAGCAATGCCAGCTATCTGCTCTGCGACCTTGGGCCAGTCACTTACCTGCCCCCTGTCAGAATGGATTAAAAATGCTTCCTTACCTAAAGTTGCTCAAAATCTGTGTACAGAAATCTTATTTCTCTTACATTCGGAAATTATAATCTAGTTAATAATCTTCCAAACGTCAGATTTATATGCATCATATAATAAAACAACACCACTTAGTACAGAGCTGTAGCAGAAGAAAAAATCTTACACAGACTCCATCTCTGACTTGCAATAACTCATCCAAATGATGTTCCAGAAAGTATTGTGGACCTATGGTAAAAGTCTAATTTTTATTCATGTGAAACAGAAAGGAAGCAGCTTAGCATGCACGCAATCAGATGGATCAGAACGTACCTTCTCACAACCAAATTAAGAAAAATATTTAATTTACTAATCTCATGCTAAAATATTGACAACAGCCTGGCTTTACCTTCTTTATTAATGACTATACTCCCAAAGCATCCAGCTTCCTTAGAGGTCCAGGCTAACACATAGCTCGCTGCATGTCTTCAGCTGAGTATCAACTCCCGACCACAGGATGGAGGGACACATTTTTTCCCTACCCTTGCTTTGAGATAAGAAGCAAAAGAAGAACAATTTTTTAGGACTGTTTTTAAACATTTGTTCGTTGTACCTCTCTTTTTATGAAATGTCTGGCGTGAGGTTATGAAAATGGGGCTTTTTTAACAGTCTGCTAAGGTATAGATTATAAGCTCTAGGAATTCCATATACATCTCTAAGAGAGTGAGTGGGTGTGTGCATGTGTGTAAATAAAATGGCCTAGTTTAAAATGTCTTTAATAACCAATATTTGCCAGGTTGAAGCACATGGGTGTGAGCTCCCCCTGCTGACTCTCGAGCTCAAATAAACGAATTGTCTTCAAATGCTTTTGATATTGGCTCAAGGTCGAAGGAGTGGACCTGTATAAGGACATTAATTTAAGCATTTTTAGCATCACAGACCAAAAAAACAGCAATAAGGACATTATGTGTTTTATTTTCATCCCTCTGGGCTACTTTTGCAGTGGTTACCAATTCAGATTTCAGTGATACTACTCAGTTTGCAGACTAATAGAATAAAGCTGTTGAATACAATATTTATGTTTCTAAAAAACATACACCAAGTAACAGATTAAAAACTGAATTGGTACAAGAATATGTGTTGTGTTTCACTTTAGACATGGATATATGAAACAACACATGCCCAGCTACAGGCAGATATCTACCACCTCTTTGATCAGCTGTAGCATACATCTGTATTACTGCACCACCTAAGCTAAAAAAGAAAAAAAAGGAACCACAGCCCTCACATTTTAAAGACCTTAACATGAAGCCATGTCATGCAGTGGCCCAATAATTAAAGATTATACCTTGAAAGTAGACCCTATTTAATATTTTATTTTTATCAAGACCAAATTTTTCCACTTTTCTTCCTGCCATTCTCCCCAATAACCATGAGGAAGCTGACCATCCTCTTCTGTCGGCTCTGTTTTGCATAGTTCCTGGTTTTTTGGGCAAATGCTTTTATATCACAGAGAAGTTTGGACGTGAACAAGTCAGTTCATTTACTGCTGCATTTACAGAACCATTTCAAAAGGAATTGCTGACATCTACTGGTTCAAATTATAAAATACTCGATTCACAGTTTTTCTTTCCAGATAAAATCTAAGGGCTCTGACTTCTTTCTCAGATGATGGTAGAAGAGGCAATTCTGTTGAAATTAGCAGAAATAAACCCGTTCTCTCTCATTTAGCAGTTCACCTCCTCTCTACAATTTCCAGCAGACATAGACATCTAGAACTATCTCTGCTAGGCACCAACAATATTTTGAATCAAAAACACAGGAGCATTTGGCTATCATGTGATGCTGCTCCACCCAGCATCACAGAAAACCCATACATTTAGTGCTGAAGGTTCCCAAACAGTTTTGCAAATCTGATGCAGCACAAGATTATCATCCTCATCCTCCCCCTTCTCAGAAGAGTCCTAGCTCCCACCCAGCACTGTATTTCTGAAAATTGAGGCTGCTGCTCAGAGGCTCCAGCTTCAGTCCAGGGCACTCCAGCTCTCCCTGCAATGCCTCTGATGCCAAGGACTTGGGGAAGATGTGGAGGAGCAGGGCTGAAGTGTTCCAGTAAGTAATTTAGTATTTCAGACTGGAGAGCTATAAACAAACAAGCTCCCCCTACCCCTTGCCCGGGATCATGCACCAAACATCCATTCTTTCACAATTCAATCCCCAGGCTGGGTCAGCTGTGCATGTGGCTGTGTCTTAGCACACACAATGCCCCTCTTATCCCCCTCTGTATTTAATCATGCCTTCTCCTCACTGTCCTTTCACTCTACTCTTACTCTTTCCAAAGCAGGGAACAACAGGCACAGGGGTGCTCTGAGCACGCTTTTGGAATAGCATAGTTTTACAAGACAGGCATTTCCATGTTGCAGTCCAGAGACCTAGTGCAGGGTCTCTGGGACTTTGCCTTGAACAGGAACAGCAGGTAGCTTGGCAGTGGTGGGAATGACACTGCTGCACAAGCAGTTTTGCAGATGCCAGCACAGGAAACTGTAGCCACCCATAAGGCCAGGAAGCAACACTGACTGCTTTGAAAATATTTCTTAGATGGAAGATTGCAACAATTAGAGAGGCAGACAGGTTCACCAGGGTGTTTGGAGGCACAGGTCAAGAGCAGTCCATTTAGCATGCAATAAAACTGGATATATAAGACAACTTCCTACACCAAGTCCTAAGGTTTCATCTCAAAACAAGCTTTCTCTCTTTATACTCCTAAGGGCAGCAAACCCAATTTTTACTTCTTCTGCAGACATCCAGAATTGTACTGCTGTCAACTGCATCACCACTGGCAAATCAGTACTTTTCACTCTCAATGCCAATACCCAGCCAAAGCATCAGACAAGCAGGAGGACAATAGAAATCTCACTCTGCTCCAAGAAACATATTGAAAGCCCACAGGCTCCCGAGATAACATTTAAGTAGGCTAACATCAAAATGCTGCAGCAGACCTAGCTAACAACAAGTATCAGGCAGCTAAACTGGACTTCTCTTTTCATTGGTTCTTTTTCTTCTTCACAAACCAAAACATCTACTCCATGTAATGCAGTTATTTGATTTACAAGATCCTTACTTTTATGAAATCCTTCAAAGATGCATTCAAGACACAAAAACATAATTTTCACTGCCGTAGTTTTCAATGCTTTGAACAAACTCTTGAGATAGTGCATTAATATAGGAAAACAGGAAAGTACCTGAGACTGGTAGGAATGCAGCAGGGTGTGGGATGCCTGGAAAACACAAAGAGAATAATCAAAATCCGACACAGAGAGAGATTGGAAAATAGATGCTGGATAGCAGGAAGAACGCTTTGGCACATCAGATGCTGATCAAGCAAGCAGAGATACAGGATGGTGCCTTCCCAAGTCAGTTCCTCAGTACCTGTATCAATAGCAGGAATGCAAAAAGCTGTGACTAGCAGGCTTAACTCACTTTTTCAGAAGAAATCCTTCAAGAGAGGACCTATAGGACAGAAGAAGTCACTATGGAAAGCTACTACGAGAAGCTAGCACAAGAATCAGTCCTTTTTTCTTACATCCACAGGAAGATGAAGATGAGGAAATGGTAGGGTCAGCACTGGCCCTCTAGAGAACTGTATTCTATTCAAGGAGGGAACGTAAAACTGTCTCTGAATATTTTGTTACAGAATTGAATTAGGAAGTTGGACAGGTAAAGAGAACTGAAAATTGATGGAAAATGAGAGTGTAATTTCAGGTCAAGGAGAACTGAAGGAAAAAACAGTTAGAGAAGAGATAGGCAGATAGACAATGAATGCACTTTAATGACCACAGAGAGACCCATTTCAAACAGTGCTTTATAACCTTCCTACTGCTCATCAGGTCTCAGCCAGCCTCTGGAGGATGTGCTTGACATGCTGCAGTGAATAGAAAGGTGCAAACATTAATTCATACACACCAAGTTGTGTATGCTTGCAGTTTAAATTGGATGAATCTAGAACATGATAAGAGATACAGGAAAACACCAGGGGACAGACAAATGTTGAGTGGTATTATCTAAGCAAGCCATACACCTTTTGCAGGTTTTTTTTAAATATCTGTAGTAAGCAAGATAAAAAATGAGAAAACATTGAGCTAATAGAAGCACAAAGAGATGCCTGAGATGCCTGACCACATTATGGCTCAAGGAGCTTTAGATCGGAAAAGTGAGTCAGCCACAAAGAGGGAAAGGTATGGGACAAGTCATTTTAGATGGTAAAATTAAATTTTATTTCCTGATAATGCTTCAGGTAGCATCGTGGGGTTTTGTTAACCTATGGATTCAGCTAATGCAAAGACATACAGCCATGTTAATGGGGATGTTATATCATTGGTGACTAGTTCGAGTAGAAAAAAAAATCCCGAGATAAAGTAGGCATAGACTTTCCCAAAGCCAAGAGCAATTCAGAATTTATGAGCAAAACCAGCATACAGATAAAAGACCAGTTGTGAAAAGTAAACTCCAGACTTCTATTGTCCAGAATTTTGATTCAAGCCCATTCAAAATTCCAGGGTATTTGCTGTACATTTCTGTGATGGTGGTAAGAGAATATGGTTTAAGATCAGCCCTTAATTAGATAGATTGTCCTCTGTTCAGAGGCCCATTAAGCACAGATGTTTCTGCCAAAGACTTGATATACAAACAGCAGAACTGCTAGAAATTTTGGAAAGGAATGAAGTGGGAGGCCTTAAAGAATAAATAATGTTTTGGAAAACTGTACTTGGATTTAGTTAAAACAGAAGCATATCTCCTTAGTTTCAATGTACAAAAGCTTGAGAGATTGTGGTGAATGCATGGCCAGGCTCTACAGATAAGGCAGGTGCTGTTATTAATTGGTCATTTCAGACTTTTATTCAGTTATTTTTGTAGACAAATGCTCTTATGCCATTTGGCTGCATCCACTGCAGGGATAGAAGATTGTCATAATTTCGTCATGCTAACAAGGCAGTAATAAAAAAAGCTGGCAGTCTGGAATGAAACTGTAGAAAATGTTAATGGTGGAGCCACAGCACTGATGCCAAATATTTCCAGTAAAGGGATATAATTATTTTCAGGTACTTACACTGTGACAAGAGAGAAATGGCTGAGAGCTTTTCTGTTTGGATCTTTACCCCTAAAGCTGCAGCAGCAAGATGTACAAAACACACAGAGCAATGATCCAGTTTGGGAGCTTCTGCTTCTGTCATCCATAGTTGGAGTGATTTTAGAGACCAGGAGATTATAAAGCTGCTGAGCTTTTCAATTTGAATCACCTCATACTCATCACATCCTTTAAGGCCAAGCATATGGCCAGGAAAGTCAGAGCAACTCAAAGTTTTCTCTCTTAATCCTTTGGCTGACTCGTGACAAGTGTCTCAGGATTAATACAATAGGACACTGAGGGAGAATCCACTGAATACAAATTACCTAAGAGAGGCTACATGGCGTTTCTGCCCACTTTCAAACTAAGAGCTCATCACTAGTGTCTTGAAATTTGCCTGACACTTCCCTGATTCACTAAGATGTTCAACTTCTGCGAGTATTTAGCAAACTGGTGTCTGCTGGTGACATCTCTAAAGGAGGCAAGTTAACTTAGAGCCAAGTAGACATTCACTACCCACCTCAGGAGGCTATATATTCTCACAGCAGGAAGAATAGCAAGTTCTTGGAATTCTGTATTCGTGTGGAAAAGAAAAAAAAAAAAAGAAAAAAGAAAAACACTGAACAGCAAACAGTATAACAAAAAAAAAAAAAAAAAAAAAAAAAAAAAAAAGAGAAAATCTCCCATGAGAAAATAGGAGCATGTAGTCAGATACTGGAGCATGTAATATGCAAACAAGGATATATCTTTCCAGGATTAAGAGTCTTCCCTACTAGTTTTCAACAAGGTCTGCATTCCTTTGCCTCAGCAAGAAAATACTACACTTAGGGAAGACAGGAGCAAACAGCCAAGTGAGACTGCAAAGCACTACAGCAAACCTAACAAACCTTACTCAGATGGCCTTAGGCTTAGAAGTGGAATAATTCAGATCTCACCCCAGTGCAGCTCGCATTCCCTGGAAATGCTCTGCTACTGACAAGGCTGAGTTTATCCTATTTTTAGCTTTGTCAGACTTTCTGAAATACTGGGCAAACCACTTGCTACACCTCTGCTGCTTACCTGCAAAATGGATACAACCACCCCTTACTACATCAAGGCCTGATGCACACATTCACACACACTGTTAAAAATACCAGTACCCCATTCTTTGAGAATACCATTCTGTCTTAGAACTTAAAATTTCCCATTTCTTTTTAGGCCTTCTGCAAAAGTATACATGGCCATAAAATTTACTTCTAAATAGTGTGAGAATGGATGTGTTCAGAAATTCATCTGGAGTCCTTTACTTGCTCTCCTTCCTCTACAGCTTCCTGGAATAAGTATAGACTATGCCTCAGGAAAACAAAGCTATTTGAAAAGAGAACAGCTGCCATGGTGCTGAGTCAATACAGACAGACAAAATAAAATAAAATAAAAAAACTACACTGCATCTGTGGCAATGTGTTTTCCCCCCCTCCATCACAATATCCCCAACGCATAACGCCTTGGCAACAGTTTAGTAAACAACAGTTCAAAGCATGTGTTTCAAAGAAATGCATCCAAACCCTGAAATCGTTAAAACAATACACTAATTCCTGCAATGGGGCATCCACACAGCTGATGTTGCAGCACCTCACTTCAGAGCTATTTCCCCTGCCTCAATCGGGTTCCTCTAAGTCATCAAAGCACTCATAGGAATGAGCTGTGAAAAGGTGCAGTAGTTACTTATCCCTGTTAGCAGCAACAAGGAGGGCAAAATGCTCCAAAAGCTCCATGTCTTTTGCTAGGCATTAGCAGAGATGTACTGTTCGTCTTTTCTGGTGACAAGAACAGGTTTAGAGAGAAATCTTCATCTGCGCTTTCATGGGAGAAGTTTCTCTCCACTGCAGCTATTTTCCCAGCGTGGTGCAGGGTTATCTACACCTGGCTTTTATGCTGGTAAATTGTAACCAACTAAGAGAATGCAAACCAGCACTCGACTCTTGGTCTTCACAGAGACCATCATACTTGTAAGCAGTGCAACCTAGGGAAGAGACTAGAAATGCTTGCACATTTTAGGATGTTAACTGTGATTGTTTGCTCTGTTAACTGAATTAGAACATACGGTGACCTAGAGGATATGAAGTTACAGCAAATGCAGTCTTGGGAGCATCCAGAAATAATGAACTAAACAACAACAACAAAAGTTGGCATTCTAGCCAGGGAATTCAGGGTTTGGATAATCCCTTCAATCTTTTACTTCTTTTGAGGCTGGAAAGTGTTCTCTATATCTAAAAGACACCTGCAAAAAAAAACCAAACCAAAACAAAACAAAAAACCCACTCACTCCTGCTTTTAAAAGTGGGAAAACCATGCCATGTGTTCAAAAGCAAAGTTTAAAAATGGCAGCTTTGTGAATGTTCCGAACCGTAAACTGGTTTTGTGAATATTATGAAAAGCAAAATGTACATTAGCAAATTGCAGCATTCATACTCTGTGAAAGAGAATTCGTACAGCTGTGGACTGGTACATTTGATCTGCAAAACTTCAGTAGAACAGTTTTTCATAGGAACAAGCCAAATTCTTTAAAAATCTCTTTGCTTTGGGATGGAGCCTTTTAGAAACTAATAAGCTCGGTTTTATTGTCCTCCCCTTATTCTGAAAAACATTCTCATGGATGTAAAGGACTTTTCACTGGGGCATAAAGCAGAATTCCAGACATGGCTGAAGTAGGACCTAATAACACTTCCTCTTGTACAGAATTTCTTATTACTTTATACACAGTCTTTTATTCCCCACACCACTGAAGAGAGGGCAGGGCGCTGTTTCTGTCTGTTCCCAGTAACTCATTTGGAGGCTGAGTCATTTTTTAAGGCTTCCACTGTATTGCCCTGCTCTGCACATCCCTGGCAGAGGGAAGGGCGGGTGGGACCCTCCTCTCTGCAATTCTGTCTCTGACTGCATGAGTGAGTTTAACACAAAAATCAAATTGAGGGGAAAAAAAAAAAAAAAAGGAAAATGTAGCCCATGGATACAGATTAGGAATCTTGACACTACCAATCACCACTTTATGGGACAGGATATAATTAAGATGTCAAAAATAATAAATTAGCACCAAAATAGAGCGTATTTAATAATAAAGCTTTCCTGTCCATAGAGAACTTTTTCTATTGCACAAAAGGCTTCTCTAATACAAAAGAATAAACTACATTAGATTTAAATTATCATTTATATCAGCTTCTTCACAGTTTTCTAGCAGCATAAAAGAATCTATACTGAGTACAAGTAACCTACATTTAGTCTTATCTGTTGATATTGCAGACCTTGTAAAGAGAGGCATTGTGATAAGAATCATACCTGGTTTGTTCACAATAGTTTTATCTAGGGAAGAACTTTATTAATGGCATGAAGCTGCATATTATGTATT
Source organism: Pachyramphus minor (assembly GCA_013397135.1). Lineage (NCBI taxonomy): Eukaryota > Metazoa > Chordata > Aves > Passeriformes > Tyrannidae > Pachyramphus > Pachyramphus minor. Next base: position 1,890,359 of record VYXB01004451.1, read on the forward strand.
ATAATGGGAGGAAGTCACAGCAAGATGTTCAAATGTGCCTTTGTATGCATGTGGATCAAGCACCTCTGAATTTTTATCATGGTATATTTGTCAACTGCTACCTCCTAGGAGGCATTCAGTGGTGAACACTGGGAGATCTGCATTCCCAGCTCTAATTGTAAAAACAGAATTCTTCATAGCAATGGAGTAAAAGTTGGGGGTTTCTGAACTTCTCTCACAAAAAATATTAAGGTACTTAGGTAAATTCTTTTTGTAAAGACTTGCTATAGGTAAAATTGTGGATTACAGTCCCTAAGTTTTGCTTTCATTTTACAAAATCACCAAGCATCAACGCGGCTGTTTCTATAATAGGACTATATTAAAATATTTGCTTAAAACTCCTGTCATTGGCCATCTCTACCTGAAAAGATTTCTTGTTTCTTATGGCTTTGTCTAGAGGAGAAATATTTCCTTGCATGCTAACCAGGTATCTCTACAATGCTCTTGTTATAAATTAGCAACATTTCTATGTCCCTCTTACACTGGAACTATGCAGGCACAAGAAACTTTACTCATGCAAGTAATGCCAAAAGTCAAACAAGGCTATTCATCAAATATATATATACTGTGCACCTAATGCTCATAGGACTGAAAAGCTGATCTAAAGTATTGACTGAAAGTAGCAAGCATTTCTTTTGGTTTTAAATATAACAAAGCAAGTAAATAACTGACGATAAATCATTCAGCTATTTTATATATGTGGGTTTTCAAAAGCAAAAAAAAAAAATCAGGTTTCCATGGTATGTCCATTATTAACGTTTCTATAACTGTATGAAAATTCTGGCCAGCAAAATGTTTCCAAACTGAAACAATAAAAAGCCCTCACTGTAAATTCTTAATTAAACTTGACCTTGAAAGGTGTGAGGAAAACACACTGCCAAGAAACCACTTCATCCTCACTAGAGAAGTAGATTTTGTGTTTCGCATACCTACTCAGATGACCAGATCAGTGTTTTTATATGCATTCACAGCAATTGCAAACTATTCCTATTGCTATCAAGAGCCCATGTAAACCCAAAAATCCTGGTACCTCTTCATTTTAAGAGAAGGGTGGAGATGTTTTAGCCATTTTCTTTGCAGTAGTTAAATGCCATCTTGTAGCTATCACAACGGAAGAGAAAAGAGCGTGACCTGAAAGAGTATACTAAAAGTAAAAGTACATTATTTAGCTATACTGGCACTGCCACAGCCATTCTAACCAAAGTCTGAAACATTTAGACTCATCAATGTAGACAGAATAGAGCTCTTCTTACCAGCTCCAGGCCTATTCAAAGGTTAGGCTCAATTTAGTGTCAGTTCAAACTCATTCAAAATCCCATCCACAGATTGAGTTTGCTGCCTGTGCTGCTGGGGCAGCTGAACAAGGAGAAAGATAAGATGGGAGCAGTACTTCAGCTATCTTAACTCACCTTTGAATTAATGTCTATATTGTTATGCACACAAACCATATGAGCGCCTACAATTTTTTTGTTATTATTATTTTTTTTTTTTTAGTGAGAATGTGCACAAGGTCAGGATAGGTTTCTATTTTCAGCTAGGAACCTGTCCCACTTACAGTAAAGCTAAATGTAAGATTTCAATCACAGAAGTCTCTAAAAATCTCACTCTGGTGTTATACATCCTCACAGACTAAGAGAAATAATCCACTGCTTTTTTTTTTCCCTTTCTTTATGGTTTTGCCTTCTCAAGAGCACAAATTCTTGCTAGCACATGCCTAGGCAAGGCAGAGGCAAAGCTATAAGTCATTTCTCTCTCTTTAAAGTAGTGGAGCAAGAGGCATCATTAGCATAAGTGGAAGAGTCAACAACTTAAAGTGGTTTAAAAACCTTATAAGTTTACCAAAAAATATTTCACAGGGAAATTAAAAAGGCACATAAAATACAGAAAGCCATAACAATGTCTGCCAAAATCTAGATGCAAATATATTTAGGATTGGTTCCACTTTATGTTTGTTTTAGTTCCGCTATAATGCTTAGATTCGCCCGGAGCTGACTCATACTGCTCCTGAAAGGAAACAAAGTTTAACATCTCAATTGAGGAGTGCAATCTGCCCAGAGACTGGAGCACCACGGCTTTTACTGACCAAGGAAAATTATCTGATTTATAAAATGCTTGACATCTCTAAGAGCTTCTCCGCAGGCCCAAATGCCTCTCCCAGCCTGAATTAGCTGTGGCAGATAATTCTGCAGAAATGTTTAGCAAGCTTACTAGGCCTGGCATATTAACACAGGGGGCGAGGGGGAAGCTATTGCCATGGCTGTTGGATCCTGCATGTAAATTATTTTTCAGCAAAAAGATGACAGCAGAGTGCCTTATTGCTATTTTCATCTGCCATCAGCAGCAATTTAATTCAGAGTTTATTAGAATAAATAGGAGCCAGAAAGTTGATAAACTTATCAAATGAAGATATTTTATACATTCCTGTTACGGGGTACTTCAGGACAAGGTATGTCTTCTCAAGAGATGGTATGGGAGAGCTGACTCGCTCTGAAGAGTTCTGATGGCAGGGGGAGCAAATTGTACAAAAATTAGAAGGAAAAACATACAAAATAGAAGGAAAAAAATTACCTGGTTTAAGGTCTAAAACAGAGCCTAACTGGATTAAGCACTCTTACAATCTAGTTACAGTGATCTCAGCTGGGCTCAGCTGTGTATGTCACGTCCCATCAGAAATGTTCCTGGTCTCTGTCGCTTCTTTTCAAGTTCACAGAGACCAGTGCCCTCCCCAGTGCCCAGCTCTGAGCTGCCAGCACCCAAACTCTGCATGCATTAAAGCAGACAAGGCTGTGTCTTAAATTAAAGTAGACAAGGCTATGTTGTAAGGCCAGGTGGGGAGGCCTGTTCTATAGAAAGGTTTCCAAAGTAGCATGAGGCTCTTTCACGAGTCAGTCTCTTCCAACCACCAATCTTTGCTCATTTTTATTTTTGTCAACTTTTGACTACTCAAACTTGTGTGATAACATCTGAAGGTGCAGATGGGTGCATCTATTTGTCTGTCATCACCACGCCAAGGCTTCTTACCCTGCTGAGGATCCCATTAACATGTAAATCTTCCCCATTCTTGCCTGACACCTGAATTTTTCAAAATAATTTAGCACCCCTTTTTCTCACCTGGAGGGCAACTCTTTTCCTTTAAAATGTTAATTAGTCATTTGGTGGCTTAGCCTAAAGTGTTAAATTCAGAGCCATTTATCAGTTTCCCTCACCTCCCTTCACCCCCATTCACCTATCAATCATCATTTTAGAGAAGATCGAACTGTCTTTGGTTCTCCTTCATTGAGACTTCTAATCAATAACCAAGCATGTTCAGCAATATAAAATACCCCAGGAGCAGGTGACAGGAAGGTTTTGGTGGTGCTCTTTGGAGATGGACTACAGAATTTCATTTCTGGGTTTACCATTCAACAGCCATCCTGAGAAAACTTGGATTCTGCTCTCGTAAAATGGCAGCAGTCACAAAGCTCCACATCCGAGCAAGTACCACCTCCTGCAGGCCAGAATGTCAGATATTCTTTGCCTACCCTTGGTGATATCTCAGTTCTACTGCTTAGCAAATACCCATCAACTTTGACAGAGTCAGGATTTTATCCTGCATGGCTTGTGCATCGCTTATAATGCCCTTGTGTCGCAGAGTTTGGATAATTCCATTTCATATATTAATATATATTTACTATGTCTACACTTTGAACCAAGTGATGCGAGGAGCTCTCATAATATCGTAAAATCTGACAGCTTGAATTTGAGTAGTGACAAGCCTGTGGATAACTGCTGAAAAGCCTTGAGTAAGACTTCCTTCAGCTTCAGAAGTTTTACCGCGCCACAAGATTTGGACAGCGTAACACCAGCTAACCAAAGTCAGTGCCATCCAGCTGCTCCTGCCTGGCAGGGGCTCAACTGCAGAAAACAGTATAAATTGAACAGAAAAACTAATGTTTGCTCTGTCAGCTGCACCTGCCTATCAAATCATGCTGCCCATTAGAGGCTATTTTCCAAAATCTCTTAACCTAATAAACTGAACAGACACAATGATATTTATGCTGCTATAAAATACTGCAGTCTGTCAGTGCTGGAATACTTAACTATCAAATCTACCAGTTAGCTCTCATCTCCAGAGGATTTTAACTCAGGACAGAAGTGAATTGGAAAGGCAGATGTTTTTATGGCAGTTTTGAGAGAGAAACAGATCTCTCATCAGAGCACAAGGTTTGAGAACAGCTTCCCCTCTCTCCCAGTTACTGAAGAATTAAGTGTCTTCATTAAGTGTTTACAAACCACATGATCCAACAGGCAGAGCAATAGGTTTAAATAAACAAAACCAAAGGTTTGTGCCATTTAGAGTCAGTGTACACACACATATAAAGCGGGTTTGTTTTAGTCTATTACACAAAATAACTGCCTCAGATGCTGTTATGGGCACTCATCTCTGACATGGGACATTTAATTTCCCATCAGAATCAATTAACTCATGGTTGAGACTACAACTGCAGGGAATACTAATTAATAACTATTAATTAGTCAATTAAAGGTTGGGACAGCCTGTCAGCCTCTGTCTCAGGTGAGTGTTATACAATACAAGGCTCACTGGAACAACCAGTTTGAAACTAAGCACATTTTCCTTTGGAGGAAAGTAATTAATCTGCTGCTTGTAATTCTGCTCAGTTTCTCCATTAAAAGCAGCATTTGCCCCCCTTTGCTGCAGACTCTGCCCAGCAGATAACCTTCCTCGCTGTGCTCACCTGCATCACAACACCTTGAGATGCACAGCTCCAGTCATGGTCCATTATATCTTCATTAGATCCTGCAACAAGGGGAACTGCTGCTTAACCAGCTACCAAAACTACCCCCCGGGCTGTAATCCTGACTGGAATTAGCATCACTGGAAGCCCGGCCTACACACAGGGAGGAGGGCAGCTGTGCCAGGAGACACTGGTTTCTGTGTTCACCAGCCTGCAAGAGGAATCTGTTTCCCCTCCAAGAACCGGTTGACAGCTTAGGAATTCCAGCTGCAAAGCAGAAGGTCGAAAAACTCCAGGTGTCAGCTGAGGCCACCAGCACTTGGAGCTGCTTCTAAAAGTAGAAGCCGCCTTCCAGAAAGCTGGAAGGATGGTTTCTGTGCAACCTTGCTCACTGAGCTGCTGTGCACCTGTGGAGCAGCCAGAATGGCTCTCTTGACAAGGATATTAAAACAGCTTGTCAGCATCTCAACATAAAGGAAAGCAGTGATACAAGGATAAGCCCAAAGATAGCCATGTTTTACAGCTTGGGTGGGAGGGCAATGGAACAAAATTAACACAAAACCCAAGAACACATTCCACAATTTTTTCTATATGAGTTTTCATTAAAACAGCCTTGAAAATAGCCTGTGTGAAATCAAGCTGGAGAACAAAGGAATTAAAACAACCACCATATACTGCTCCTGCAGAAAATATGTGTTAATCAGAGAAGTTAAAGAATAGAAACTAATGAGTTCTACTGACTCTCTAAGAGGATATGACCCTAACAAATTCACTGGAGAAAGCCACGTCAAGTGCAGGCAAAGAGGTTGAAACCCCTGAACCTGGATCAATCATGTAAATACACCTTGAACCACTGCACAGCTACACGATTACAGCACAGGGAGAAAAGATATCAAAAGCACTCCAACTATAGCAGCACTTATGAGGTCTTCTTCCTTTATGAAGGCATCTGTTCTTCTCTTGACAAGGAAAATTAGCAAGAAAAAGACAACCTCTACTCTAATTCCTTCTGTGTAAAGGAGACAAACCGACGCATAGAAGTTTTCTGCTGTGCTTTATTTTTCTACCCAGTGTCAACAGCACAAAAAGAGGGAATGGTCAAGCTACAGACATTACACCATTCTTTAGGGTCTTTCCTCCATAATCCTGATCAACTCTGATGTCTAAGTGAAGAGTACATGTTCCTGGTCCATACCTTCTGTCAAAATTATGTCAGAGGTTTCTTTCCAGAAGCACATAAGCTGCAGCTTCACACCCCCGTTGCTTTAAAATGCTCATTCTCCGTTTACTCTAACCAAAAATCACACTTCCCCAAAGTTAATAACTTTGAGAATTTCAGATGTACCTGAGTGTGGGACCCACCAGACTGGGAGGTCTGCAATTATCTATCACAGAGAATTGTGTCACGGTTATTTGGATACAAAATAGCAAGGACTTCTCAAAATTTCTGGAAGTAATAAAAGAAAAGCCTTTATTTAAAGCACAGAGGCAGAAGAACAAAGGGAAGAGGAAATTAAAGTAAATCTTGCACCACTGAGCTGGCACAGACCACTAGATCAATGCCAGCACACAGCTCGGCTGTATGGGAGCTCTGCATGCTGATCACTAGCAGTCTGCATGCAAATGCATCACTAAAGGAAGAACAAAGAACAAAGGGAGAAAGCAAATACAAATGCATATGCACAATCATTCAATTTGGGTTTATTCATAAAAGGAATTTCACTCCTTGCTTCCTCCTCCAAAAGGTTGTTTCCACTGTGGTGGCTCTTTCTGCATTTGCAATATAGCAAATTTCAATAATCCCAATTACACATTTGCATACATGTGGCAAGGATGCTGTATCCACCTTTACAGACAAACAGCAGAAATGAATTTTATTAGTTCAAAGACTTTTCTCTAAACATGTATTCAGAGAAAACCATTTCTGATAGTGAGCTTTTCTCTTGTCAGCATCACAGTGTGCACAGGTGGGCTGGGGTGGAGGGGAAGAACTACACATCCTTGCGATATTTCTGAAGGATTTCTGCCTCCATTATCATTAATAGCTGGGCTTTCTGGTATTCCCTAACATCTGCTGGTCTTTCTCAACCACTCTATCAAAGGCCACAGAGCTTGATTCCTCAATTAATTGTCAGCTTTTAATAGTCTCTCCGGAATAGCAATATTTTTTAAATTAATAAGATTAGAGAGAAGATTTTTAAAGGTTTTCCAGCACCAAAAGAGTAGCACAGAAATGCAGTGGCACTTTCAAGAAATTTCAGGAAATCCTGTTCCCATCACGAAACACACAACAATGCCTAAATGTAAAGATACATCAATGTTACTCGTGTACTTACAGACAGGAATGAACTGGATCCAAGACAATAAACCCCAGCAGTATGGCTCATTCCCTCCACAACCATGACCTTCAGGCCAGATCATAGCTTTCCACAGGGTTGAAAGCAATGTAGATTGCCAGGTAAAGCACACCCCAGGTTTGCACAGTATCTGTGCTCTACTCCAGCTTAGTCACCAACTGGGAAAACACTTTTGGGTCTCTAAGCCACAATCTCCTGCCTTTGTGTGTTTGCTCACAGAAATATCTTTGTGACAAAACTCTTCCTTGCTACATGGACATAGTACATGGTACTAGCACAGCATCAGCCCCTGTCACAGAGACAATTCCCTCAGATCCTTTGGACACAATGGCAATAACACAAGTACCTGCAGGGCACACTCAGGATAACTCACAGGGAATCCTTTTCCTTAGGGCTGGAAATGAAAATAACTGAAAGCAAATGTTTACTGAGGAGCCTTAAACAAAGTCAGTGATTAAGGCCAACCCAAATAATCAGACACATTTTGTTCTTTCTAATCATCAAACTACCATCCACATTATCCCTGACATGTGAAAAGAAAAGATTGAATGTTGAGTTTATTAATTTACTTCTTTAATAACTGCCTGTGTGATGCCTCATTTGTTATATGTTTCTCCCTCACCCTGTTCCAAGAGCAAATACAAGTTTTAATATTGTTTATGTTACTATCATCTGAAAATTAATAGCTTTTCATATATCTTTTGACTTCCTGGTGGCTACAAGGAAAAAAAATCTTAAATATATTCAAGGCTAAGTGTCATTTAAACTGCCTCTGATATACATGTATTATAGTAAATTACCATAAACATGCTGTGCAGTGATGGAGACAAATGCCCAAAGAGAAAACTCATGTAAACAAGATAACTAAAACTGTCTTATACATATTTAAGGGATCCATAAATGAGAGCTAGTCATAAACTTGACAAAGGTAATAGAAGATATATGTTAAACTTCATTGCTATAAGATTCAGGTTAAAAAGGTGATATAAATATTTTAGTCTTTTATCTAAGGCTCTATCATTAAAGATTTAGTCCCTCTTCAACTGCTTTGGGGGGTTTGGAAGGGGTGGGGTTTTTTCCTTTTTCACCTTTTTTTTTTTAAACTTTTGCACCTTCTGTTAGTTGATTTCAGTTCTGCTTCTTTCTTAGCTCATGAAATGTTGCTGTGCTATATAGAGGGGTATATGCCATGCACCCACAGCTGCAAGATAGCTGCCAAATCTCTGATAAACAGACTTGCAAACAAGGGGGTGAATTTTCTACTCATCACAAATCTGTGTTAGTGGTTTTGTAACCAAGACCCACAAGCTACTTCTTCTAGGGCAGGGTGATTTGCATCTCAGGTGTTACAATTATAGACACACAAGGTGCCGTGCTCTCCTCCCCACTGTCCCCTACCCTCTGAAAAGTTACCAGCTTCAGGAGCAGCTCCTTCTATGTGAGAACAAAGACCACATGAGGAACAGTAGTTCTGTTGCCAAAAGCCTGTGTTTTTATCGTGACTTTGGGATATTTGGTATTTTTCTTGAATTCCCAGGTACTCAAAAACAACATTTGCACGGGAACCTCATCACATGAAATTTCTACTACCCAGGGTTACAAAGGAGAGTTTAAAAACTGTGGCAGAAAGATAGAGAGGATGCCTTTCTATCTAGGGTCTAGAAAATCTGTCCAACAATTATTTTTCACAAAAAGAAGAAAAAAAAAAGAGAGAGAAGCCCAAAATAAATCACTTTCTTAAAGTCAGTCTCAAGAATTGTGACATGGCTTCTAATCTTTCATAAATTAGGCACAGCAGCCAGCACTAGATACAAACACAGAGCCCTATCACAGGCTTGAATGCTCAACACTCTGATTCAGAAACACAGCTGCCACTGTTTTATATCAACATCTGCCCCAGCACAGTTTAATGACAAATATTTATCTTTATACAAAGAGAATATATCCCCCTGAGCTGCGTAACTTTCATTTGTAACATAGAAATAGCTGCTAATGCTCATTACATGCACACAGAATTTGAACCCCATGTAGCTGTTGATCTTGGGTTTAGTTTCCTGTAGCCACCTTTAAATTTAAAAAAAAAAAAAAAAAAAAAGAAAGAAGTTTATTTATTGCATATAAAAGTTTGGGAATAAATTTTTATATTCTATTAATTATCATACAAACAAGATTCCCCTGGACCTGCAAGGGCACACTGGTATTTAGGATCCTGCTCCTTTGCTCCCTCTTTCAGTGATTTCCTCATCAAGGCAGCTCAATTTTCCAGTGTTTCCCCTCTCACCCCAACAGCCACTCCTGGTAATTGCCTAACTCTGAAAGCCAAGCAGGGTCTGTTCTGGCTCACACATTAGCAGCAGTAGACTGTGAAATCAGAGGTTAGCTAATAACATCAGGACAGTCTGGACTGTCACTACACCCCTGGAAGAGGTAATAACACTGATTTAGCCAGCAGAGTAACAGAATGTAGCTCTGAATATACCCAGGTAGCAGAAATTACACACTAAAAAAACCTGCCATTCATGAGCAATTGTTTTTGGGTCTGGAAACACAGGAAAAGACACTAACATTCAAAAATTGGCTGAAATATTTTCCAAGAGAGTTAAATTTCTAGCATTTATTTTAGATCCTGTACTTCAAGGGAAGAGAAGAATTTTTTTCATCTTTTCTCCCGTTTTGAGCTTTTCTTGCTTAATTTGAGCAAAGATGGGCCAGAACCAGGGCCCTTGATCCAAATAGTCCCACGCTTTCTGCTCTTTAAAAATCAAAAACTGTACATTGTGCCTGTGATCCATGTCTCCCTGCAGTGAGTGTTCTGTAGCCTCCTGCATTCCCTCTCTGAGCCTGCTTGCCAGTCTCTGATCCTGCTTGCCAGCTGTTTATTTTCTCTTCATCAACTTTTTTGGGAAGAGGCCATTTCATTTTCCGTCAAGCTTCTTCTCTCTTCCATTGATTCTCATCTGTATTTTTCCCTTTTGCCCTCACCCAGCACTACACACATTTTTTTCTCCATTAAGTTAACTCACAATCCATCAAGATCGTGCATTCCAGAGCCAAGCAGATATGGAGTGTTTGAGAAGAAAAGGCAGGGATTGCTCCAGCTCGCTAATAAAGGGTATCAATCTTGCTCCCATTTTAATGAAACAAGTTGTAAGCTTCTCTTAGTCACACTAATGAAAGTATTTTGCCAAGTTTATCCCTAGCATGAGTCCCAGAACAAAAAGTGGGGGAAGAGGGGGGGTACAGCATTGAGAATAATGGACCAATATTTTTAGCTAATGGATATTACATATTAGAAAAACTATGAACCTTTTTGGGCTAGGAATAGGATAATAAAGTCCACTTCTGTAGTGAAGTGGAGGGCCAGGACCCTCATTCTAAATGGCATATTTAACAGTTATTATATATATTCATGAGTTCAGTGTAGACCACATCAGACCACATCTTCTAAGTCTTGGAGAGGAACTGGGGATTTTGTTCCATTATTGAAAGAGTTTTATAGAATCAAAGCCAGGAGACATAGCTAATTCAAACATCCTTCTTCAGAATTTCTCTTGCATTCCCCCAGAATAATCATGACTAACACTTCTCACAAAGCACTGCCCTAACAGGATGGTTCTCAAATCTTACAGGGCTGCATCTTCCACCAAGAACGATGTATGCTCCCTGTACACACAGGGAGAAAGGGCCTCTGTCAACTGCTTCAGGAGATAAGGGCTTTGTTTCCAAGGATGGAAAAGGAGTTGTGTGTTCACAGTTGAGGACTGCATTTTTGAAGTCACTTCACTTTCCTGCTAACATGACTTCAGGGACTAAAATCCATTCCCTCTCCCCCTGTCAAATTCTACTTTTCCAGTTTCATTTTTATCTCATCCCTTCACCAGCACTTAGTGAGCATGGAATAGAGTCTACTGCTGACTGCAGCCCATGACTTGCTCTTCAGTCTCTGTAGATTCTTTACTCTACATTTCTCCAGGCAGGAATTGCAGATGAGCTTTTTCCCCTTCCAGCTGAAAGGGTTACTTGGCATAGACCTGCCAAAAACAGTGTGCATCCTTTCCTTCTCTATCATCAATTCTGTTCCAGGCCACACCAGGGCCCTGGCACAGGGCTCAAGAGCAAAAGGAACAGGCAGAACTGAAATAGCTCCCCACACACTTCACTCTTTTTTTTAATCTGTCCAGTGCTCAATTCCCAAGTTACAGGTGCACTATTGTGAGAAAAATGCAATCACCTCAGTCTAGTGCCTTCCCCCATCTCCAGCTAATCTTCCATACCATTACAATAGTCCCAATTACTGATTTTAATGCTTTATAATGCCTTACTCCCATGAGAGATCTCATTTGCCTCCATCCTGAAATAATATGACATATTATCACCGGTTATCACAATTTCTCTCTCTCTTCTGGGAAGCATATTTTATACCTGCCTTCTCAATGGAAAAAAAATCTTTAAGAATGATGGAAAACAGAGGAAAACTATGTTAAAAAAAAAAAAAATAGCAAAAAGGGATGGGTCAAAAAAGCCAGGTAATCATCAGAATACAGAATCTTAACATCCACAAATTCATAGCTGTCAAAAAGATCAGCTCATCTTGATGGGGCACTTCATACTTTGATAAGCACAAAACCTGAGCTGTGATGATGATATAAGTCGTTGTGGTTGGATCAGTTTTTTTAAACAACAAATGAACTACTCGGTTGTTTTTGCTCTCCTGATAGTTCTGAAGGGAGAGACTGTACAATGGCAGGGAATAATTGAATTGTAAAGACAGAGGCACAGATGGATAACAACTTTCTGTCATTTGTTCCTGAAACTTCCTAAATGAAACTCACATCAAAATGTGAAAATCTGTAAAGCATCATTAATTTCAAGGGATCAGAGTAAGATTTTAAGCAGGAACTATGAAATAGTTTCTGTGTGTACTCTTCTGATGTCTTTCCTATTTCATCTAATTAACAATAAAACAGATGTCCCGTGACAAAATCAGCTTTTTCATCCAATAACACTCTGACAATCTAAAAATGCCAAACCCTTCACATATGTAAGTTAAATGTCACTGAAGGCAGTTGCTGCAACTTAGAGATAAAAGCAAAGTGCATATTAACATTGGCTAACTAGCTACAGGGGTGCAAAAACACCTATTGTCTGCCCTTAGAAATTCCTAGTGCAGTACTTTTTGGACTAACCTTGTTCATGGTTCTTAAAATGTAATCTTACAACACTCAAGGAAGTTAAATTGGTAAGTTACAAGTCTTTAGATATATACAAACTGAATTACTCAAAGCTCTTATAAAGGCTCAGATTCTGCAGTAAAAGTGGTCTTTATCTGCTGTTATTCATTTGTAAAAGACGGGATTAAAGGAAGATTAAACTTCAACTCAGAAAAATATAATATAATAGCAAAAAGGACCCGACTTCCTTTACCTGTCTACATAAACATGGGAAAACTCACAGTGTTGCTGTGCCCCTACAATACATAGCTCAAATATTCCACACCACGAATATTCACTCCGAATTACTCATTGGCAGTCTATATCTACTGCTCATTTACCAACTGCCCACCTCTAGATGATGTAAGGTTTGTTCACATGAGGTTGGCATCAAAGGCAGGCTGTTCTCAGGGCAGGGAATACTCCATTTGTTTCTGTCACTCTTAGGAACTACACATGGAGGAAGGTGGTCAAGGCTGCTTCAGGCAGTGATGTGTGATTTAGAAATATTCACAACCTTCAGTTTAGGAATGCCTCCTCCTCATAAGTCCCCTCAAAGAAAATTAAGTTATTTTTGGCATTCAGAAGATACCCTTTAGAACAGCACATTTATCCTGAAGATACTACATCTCTTTATGAAATGTGATATACAGCACTCAGAGAAACTCTGAAGAAGTTAATCATAGTTGCAGTCGTGTGTCTTTTCCAATTCATGCAGTTGTGTGATTGACAGAAACTCCCAAAGCAGAATCCAATTAAGTATAATTTTGATTCTCATAAGACAAGTCTGCCTTTGTTGTAACACCAAAATCAGTTCTGAAACACAGATAAAACAGATATTAAATAATGTAATCTGAAGCGTCTCAGACAGAATAAATGCCACCAATAATAATGCTGCCACTGTTCTCTTCTGCAGATTTCAGAGTGGGTTTTCTCCAAAAATGAAATACAAACATGTCAAGTTATAAGATTCTAGAGGGCAGATTTTCAAGGTTTTTAGCTAGCTAAAAGGACTCCCAGGGATTTTAAGAAACACCAAAACCTCTACTCCCACCAAATCAACAGAAGTTTCAAGCTAATCCTGAGGATATCAGAACTATGAACGTATATTGGTACTGCACCTTTAGTAGATTATATTGTCTGTGACTCATCTTCTATGTATAAAGAAGTGCTTTGATAATGCTGGGTACAGAGATGATGGTACAGCAATGCCCTGGTCTATGGGAATAATCAGCATGATTTGTCATCCAAAAACTTTGAAAACTTCCATATAGTTATAGTAGTACTTATTTTAACCCATTAAATATTGTCCAACATTTGATCAATTCACCCACTATAATCTTTCTTGCCACACCAAAACCCATTTAAGCTGTATTCAGTTCTTCCACATAACCCATAATCTGCCAACACTTTTCTCCCCGTGCTCTCAGCACACTGAGGAATAAGATAAAAGAGTCCTTGAGTCTGTTGCTTGTGAAGTGACCTCTGCAAGGCTGGGGTCAGAAACTAATGCCATCCTCCCTTTCAGTGCCCAAAACTGTGCCAGGCAGGGGATTGTTTCCCACCACCTGGCTGTTGTATCTACCTGCTGCCTCTTGCTTCAATGGTTGGTGCCACAGACCCTGGCAGTCATCACAGAGACAGCATTTTACAAGAACAGGTAGATTTGCTCCTTTTCAGCTCTTTCATTCTGCTCTTTTTACTGAGCCAACAGAAAGGATAAAAATCCTGAGGTGTCATCATGGACTGTCTCACTACAGGAATGGCCTAGCCAGCGCCAAAAATAAATAAATAAATAAATAAATTTAAAAATTCTAGTAAAGGGACAAATTTTAGAATTTCAATTTGGGTTCTGAAACGAAAAGGCAACAGAGCAGGGAAAAACGGGACTGCAGGTGGGACAGTGGCACAAACTCTAAGAACAGTCTCTGCTGCCCTCGAGTGGCCGAGCGCTCATCCAGCTGAGCACAGCACAGAGTCATTCCAGGGGCATCTCAGCCTCGGTTAGGAAGTTCTGTCATTAAATATGGACAACCTGGGAATGCGTAGGCTGCTTTTACTATATTTCCATAGCTTTATGAATTAGGGGGTCTTGTATCTTTTTCATCTTTCGTACTATTTACCATAAATCAGAGCAATGCTTAAACATTTTTATAGGTCATTGCACTCTTGAAGGAGAGTATTGGTGAATGTTGCTGGTATACGCTACATCACAGGCCAGAGAGGCTTTCTGGATATTTCTGCAAAAGAATTGGATCTGCCTCAGCGTCTCCATAAGAATAAAATAAATTTTAACATTTAAAAAAAAATAAATAAAACAAACAAAAACCACCGAAAAACCCACCTCCAAAACACACCAAAAAATAACCACACACACCCCTCACAGGGCTACATCTGTTTATTTTGGTCTTCAAATTTTCATTCCCATCAAGCCTTTTTTTAGTTCCTGGAATGGACCAAATTAACCATTGTCTTTGCAAGTGAGTACAACACAACAAGATGTATATCCCATCACACTCTCTTCTGGTACTATAAAAAAACCAACAACTAAAACAAAACCCAAACAAACAAAAACCACAACCAAAATCACCAAACCTAGGAAGTGACTCACATGATACACTAACTTTTCTATTCACTTGCCATCCTATATTCATTAAAACCATGATAAATCAAAAGTATTTCACAAAATTCTGTAGAAGTATAGCCAGGGTGCTAAGCAAACACGTTAGCACAGAAGCAGCACAAGTAGCTCAGCACACTCATGAATGGGCAAAATGCCTCTACTAGTTATGACAGACAAGTTTGGCACCGGAGAAGGTTTCTATTTTTAGCCCAGCTTCCAGAGGAAATGAGGTTTATGCAATCGGAGTTCACGTACATGCTGTGTGTCTGACATCTTCACTACTATCCTACCACCACTACTCAGCCTAAACAGCCAACTGTAGCCTAAGCCTCGTAAATTATGGAAATGCACTAGAACTTGGTTCGTATAGCAAGTGTAACAGGAAAGAGATTCCCTTCCCTGGAAGTGCTCTGACTGCAAAGCCTCCAGCCAACATCAAGTCCTACACTGAAGGCTACAGGCTTTGCTGGTAAATCCTCATTTTGTCTGTGTTACAGTGACCCAGTGCAGTCACAGACCCACAGAAACGGTCCCTTCCCCAAAACACTGTGGATTTAGTAGCACAGAAAGTGTGAGACAGGAGAGAAAACACATCACTTGCTGGTGAGTATAAAGCTGAGACAGGACCTGAGGTCATCAGATGATTGTGAGTCAGTTTAACATTTGTGGCGTATTTGGTTTTATACCCAAATTAAATAAGGATTTTTGAAAACTGCAGAAACAAGCCTTTTTATTTATTTAAATTGCCTTTCGTACTATGTTAATAAAAGTATTGCATGACATTCTCAGCTGCCGTTCTCTTAGTAGCTGGAATTTTCTCCCTCTCTCAATTTTTAGTGCTGACATTTTACTTTTTTTTTAATCTTTGGGCTCAAGGCGTATTTTTTTCACCCTGATCTTCTTACAAATATTTGGGGCTTGCTCCTGCATTCCCTGAAGCCAGTAAAAATCCTGAATGTGCAAGGAATGCAGAAGCAAACCACAGAGTAATTTATGTTTTCTATTTTACTTGCTTTCAAAGTCCCTGAAGAGACATATTGCTGTTTATTACTACAATAAAACTTCCCTAATTCACTCAAGTGAGTTAATAACTGAGAAGTCTCCTGGATATTACCAAACTGGCAAAACATAAATGATTACTGTATTATTTTCTAAAAAGCAAATCCAATGTAAGTTTTTTTCTTGTTAAGTACACCTGTATTTTATTACTTGTTAGAGTGTTTTACTGCTGAATAGCAAAGCTCCTTGTTGTTTGAAAGCTCTACAATGTGCAAGGCTACAAGAGATCTATAACTTTTTAACCTTAGAAACACAGTGAGAAGTCATCATCTTGTGTATGAGTTGTGGAAATTACCACATCTGAGATTAATGAAATCCCACTAACAGTCTTCCCTTTTGGCTTGCATTTCAAACAGCTCTGTCAGCAGCAGCTGTTCAGCAAGGCCCTGACTTCAAGCACAAGTTTTATCCTTGCTGTGTCACTTTTATTTACCTGTTACATACGGTCATAGTATCAAATTATGAGCTGACTTAGGGACTGTTTGTTGTTTTTTCCCAGCCTAAGACCAACTCAGCACAATGGACCCTTGTTGTCTCAGGTGCATCACGGTGCTCTACTAACATAGAGTCCAAAAAATTCAGTGCAACTACTCCTCATTTACAGTGGCATGGAAGAGAATCACTTGTAAGATGCTGGGACTCTGCTGTCTCCACACAAATCATGGTAAGAAACAGGAATACCTGAAGCAACAGACCAGTTTTGACCACACAGTGGCAGCAGAATCAAGACACTGCTCAAACAAGTCCTGCATCAAACCTGTCACAGGAGCAAAATTCCACTAACTCTTCTTTGGGGAAAGAGGGAAATAGTACTGTATTAGATAAGATGCATAACTGATCACTGCAGGGAATTTTCCGAAGTTTAAGGCCTCAATTTACCTGTTCCAACTTGAGGCATGCAACTTGGGAACACCTTATTTTGCTGGAACGACACAGTGTGTGTTTTGAGCCCGACTGAAAGCTGCACCCAAGGAGAAGCTCTGCCACTGACTGTCCCTCAATAACTCCAAAGGTTCCTGAGATTCCTTACCTCACAAACTACTGCAAACACAGGAAGAAGAAAATCCTGTCAGCATTGTGCTGGAAGACTTCAAGAACTGGGTTCCAACACAGGTAATTACAAAAGGCCTTTGCAGTTTAATGGGAGTTTTGCTCAATCCACAGAAGTAAAGTGACTAGTAAATTAATTAATTAATAAGCTATAGCAACAGGCACAAGCAGAGGGCTTGATCTGCCTCCCACTTGCATGAATAATTCAGGAACAACTGTCTCAGTGTCCGAATATTTCTATTTATCCCACCCACAGCCAGCGGGATGACAAACCAGCTTGGAATAACAAAGGAGCAAGGTCAACCCTGTCTCATTCCTCACTATCTTCAGAAGAAAGATAGCACAGGCCCTCCTCCCTACCATCAAATAGGTAGTCCTCCACAATGGAGTGCCATCCCGTGGCAGTCTGGGGTCCCTTTGAGCAGAGCTCTGAGTCCGAGGCAGCAGCACCTCAGCCATGGTACAACAGCGAAAGCTGATGCAGCTCAGAGCCTGCAGGTCCCCTCCTCAGGCTACATGGCCCAAACTACACAGCATCCACTTGTCAAAACATCCAGTGCAAGACTCATAGTATTCAAATGGAGCAAACAACAGGCAGCACAGGAAAACAAACAGCAGATGGAATGGAGGAGCGGGGTGGGGAAGAAGAGAAAAGCTCTGTGGCCTGCAGACTCCACAAAGCCTCTTTGAGAAAGCGTGCTGAATGGCAGGGATGGGAGGGAGGGGCAAGGTAAGAGATGGAGAGTTTGCCCTCTTGTTCCAGATCCCCACAGGGACCCTGCTGCAAAGCCAGCACTGCCCATCTCTGCACACCCCTGCTGAGATTTTCTAGCTCCCACTGGGATGGACTTTGGGGCTAACAGGAGCCTGGCCCAGAAAACTGCCACAGAGCAGGCAACAGCTGCACACAAGCCAGCAGGGAACAGCACTGCAGCTTCCACAGCAGTTAGGAAGGAAAACTGTGGTTTCTAGAGCTTCACTGCACAAGAAAACAAATCACTGCTCTCCTTCAAACCAGGCACATTGCTGCAGCCAGGTGTGGGGCAGGGAAGGGTGAAGCACTGTCTGAGGGCAAAGCAAATCATCCACAGCATTAGACAACCTTGTCAGGGGCTGAATGCTGCAAACTTAGAGAAGGAGAGCAGCATGTTTGCACCATGCACATTTTTCAGTTGGCTGTGACCATTTAACCGAACAGAGAGTCATCTGCCTTAATCATTACTATTAAATTAATTATTCATTAACCACATGAATTATTCAAATTTAAAACTATGGATCCTGGAAGCCAGTGAAAGACACTGACTGCCTTCAGTTTCTGATAGTTGGCAAGAGCCTGTCTTCTGGTACGGCCAACCTGGACTCCTAAACAAGTCAGATCCGGTCTTGGACTGCTTCAAACATAGTATTTTAATAGCTATATCATTCCCTTCATTTTATCAAACCTTTAGCGTCGATGACTTCATTTCTTTGTCCTCAGCCAGATGGCTAAAAGTTTGCTTAAAAGCAAAATCTGAGGTTCTCGTGGAATACTAGGACTCCAAGAGTCAGATCTGACAAAGACCCTTTCAGCACTAAAAGATATTCAATAAGTCACCAACCTTGGCCAGTACTAACAGTTCCTGTTTGCTGGGTGCAGTAACTGTTCTTTCTCTCTTTCGAACTCTAACACCTATTCTGCATAAGGAAAGTCTGGGCTGAGAAGGACAAGTCCCCACATAACTCCCCTTGAGCCCACAGGAGATCTGTGCTCTACAGGAAGTTTAACCAAAGCTGTCTGAGTTGCATTGAGGTGCCCAAACCACACCATTTTCTCCTGCATTTGCTTGCAAGGGGGACACCCCTTAACCTCTGCGCTTCCACTGACGACCTGTGAACAAGAGCTCGGCAGGCACCTCTAAAGTTTTAGACATGATTGTTAAAACAAAGAGGATTAGGGGAAACCACCACTATTACAAATATCCTGCATTCTCCTAATCGTCTCCTTCCGTCCCTCACAGGAGAGAGAGGCTGTTTCCTGAGCCTCAAAGAGTATCTTGCAACACTACTTGGTAACAGGATCTCAGGAAACAACACGCTGAAGAAACAGTGCCTAGTGAGATTTTTTTTTTTCAAAGGGATTTTAATGGCAATGAAGTAGAAGACACTTTGAAAAGTATATCACGTGCAGTCACAGGAATCTGCTGCTTAACTTAAAAAGAAGGGCTGGAGCTTTAAGAGCCAGAGCAAAGGACAGAGTTGCTGAAGAGATTCTGTTTAAGACAGATGTGTCAACTAGAATAAAAAACAGGTGAAGGAGAAAAGAGTATTGCCACAGAAGGACAACAAATAAAGGCTTTATTCTGGTCAGATTGTGAGCTATTAGTTAAAAGCTTTCTGTACAGAACATGGCATGTCATTTCTGCCTAGAATATTCTCATAAAAATATATTTTAAAAAAAAACACTAAACACCAGATTAAAACTATAATATTTAATTTTTTTTTCTTAAAAATATTTAAGAAAGGTCTGCAATACACCACTCAGAACCAAGATCCTCAAAAATTCTGGGATTATGGTTCCCTGGAACCTCTCTACTATAAAACTACGAAATATCTAAAGAAATTTTAAAAGGAGCTTATAAGAAAGATATAGACAAACTTCTTAAGAGGATCTGTAGCAATGATTTTACACTAAAAGAAGGCAGATTCAGACCAGATATAAGAACACCTTCCAACTACCCCATCTAAATGGATGGAGCTTCAAGCAACTGGATCTAGTTGAACACGTCTCTGCTTCTTGCAAAGAGAGTGTGGGACTAGATGACTTTTAAAGGTCCCTTCCAACCAAAACCATTTTATGATTCTATTAGTTTTTTCTTTAATTTTGGCACCCTTTTTTAATGGTGTTTTCTGAGAATACATTTTCCTGGTTTTGCAATTCTTTCCTAAAGGGAGAAAAAATAAAATTTTCTTAACTATGTAATTTAACTATAATTTTCTTAACTCTTGACTAGCAATTCTACTGTGCTGAAATTACTACACTCTTTCTATGTTCAAGTAGCATCTTCACTGTGCTAATACTCACCTGCTCTTCAACATCAACACGAAAAAAATTCAAAGTCAGCTGTAACTCTTTATTACTATATTTTTGGTGTATCACATAGACTGCAAAATTTTCAAAAATATGGGAAACGTGTCAGTATGAAAGTCACTGAAACCATCCACATGCACAAAATAACACAGATGGGAGTTCACAAGCTCAGGTCTAGCATGTTGGTTTTGGTATTTCACCTTTTAAAATGGATCTCACAGATCCATGTGTTCATATCTTACCTTTGCGGTGTGGATTTCAGAGCTAATACACATGATTATTTTGGTTTTAGTGTCCCATTCTAATCTGCATATGTATCATGATCTTTCTAATCTGCACAAAACAAACTTCATCACAAAACAATCATTTCTCATCGATCTCCTGAGAATAAGTTTGCCATAATCAGCACCCCTGCTAAATTATCCTCAACCTTAAATCAGCACATAGTCAGCATGCGTGACATGATGTGGAGGGAACTGCTGTGTTGGAAAATTTAATTGGTAAAGAAACTACAATTGGTAAATGTATTCACAAGGGTAAGAGATATATAGAAATATGTGCATACACTGACATATTTATGTGTGTATACACACACACACAGATTACCATCACTGAGCTCAGCCAGGACTTCACACACGGATCTGTGAATTTACCATTTGCTTATGGAGTCTCTCAAGAATATATTGCATAAAGAAATGGGCAATATCCCATACAGGTTTCAGCAGTTTTCACAGAAAAACACGAAAATGAAAATAAAAATTAGCAATGTAATTTAATGTGATAAGAGCCAGTGCCTGTCACCAGGCTTGTCATATCTCAGATTCAATAGGTGTGTCTGAGTACTTAGAAGTATTAAGTCAACAGTATGCCCATGACATCCCAAATCTCAGGTAAAAATAATCTTCACATGTTGTTTTCACCAGCTTCTCTGTATCTCATCCAGGCAACATCAGCTGTCCAGTTGCCATCAAACACATCCAGTGCTCTTCCACTACACTGAAAATCATAGAATTGTTTAGATTGGAAAAGACGTCCAAGGTCATTGAGTCCAACCATTAACCCAACAATACCAATTCCAACATTAAACCATGTTCCCAAGCACCATATTAATGTCTTCAATTCACCAGGGATGGTGACTCCACCACTTCCCTGGACAGCCTGGTCCAACACTTGTCAACCCTTTTAGTGGAGAAATTTTTCCAAATATCCAACCTAAACCTCCCGTGGTGCTCCTTGAGTCTGTTTAGTCTCACCCTGTTGCTTGTTGCCCACAAGAAGGGTCCAACCCCACCTCACTAGAACCCCTTTTTGTGCTCATGTTTAACCAAAATCAGAATTGAGGTGACACACATGAACACAGACACTCCCGAAGAGGGGAGTGGGTTCTTCAGGCTGCAAAGGCTGTTTCAATCCAGGAGAAAATGTCTCTTTGGGGCAAGAGGCCCTGACAGAGTGAGAGGCTCAGGGCTCCCTCACAACCCTCTTGTCTCACTCAGGACCTGGGGAGAGGCCAAACAAAGCCACTGCCTCAGCTATGGCGCTGCAGATTTTATCTTCAGTCTGGTTTCTTTCTCAGTTTCACCTTCTCATAAAACATCAAGCCATCACAGATACTTTCCTCTCTACCATCACACACACGACTGTTTGGATGAGACAGTAACTGCACTAAATTCTCCTGCCACAGATCAAACTCCACCTTCAGTTTCTCTGTTGCATTCCAAAGGAAAAATCCTACTTAAACATCAGTGATGTGCAATGGCCCCATAACATCACTTTCTTCCCTGTATTTTGCAATAGTTTTATAGCACTGCGAACACTGGTGTGATGTTTTAACAGTGACTCTCATATCCCCACTTTCTTTCAGTACTCTCATTTCCTCCAGGCTGCAAAGCCAAGGCAGGTAGGTTTGCTGGAGTGCCCAACAAGATTTTCCCCTTTCCAACAACATGAATGGCTTTATTGTTCATGAAAACTGTTCTGCAAATACTGGCCAATGGTATTTCTGTAGCATTAATGTCAGGAGCCTATAGGATTCTGCAGATCATGTAAAAAATATTTCATATTTTTGTACTCCACGACTCCATCCTGTTAAGTCTATTGATTTAATAAAACAAGCCATCTAAAATAATTCATTTTTTTTTAATCACAGTAAAGAATGCCAGTAGGAATAGATGTTCTCACTGCGAGCTGTCTAGGCAGAGAAGAGCTCATAATTCATTGTCTGTCTAAGGGCTCTCTAAGGAGAAGATTTTTACTTCTTCATCTTGTTTGCTCTGTTGGTTGATTGGCATGTATCTCTGTATATAACTATATCTATGGCACAATGTTATAATAGCAAGGAAGACAAAATTACTACCTCTGCCTGACATTTCATCAGCAGTACTTGGGAAATATTGTCCCTGAAAAACACAGAACAGGGGGTTACAATTAACACTAAGAAGTGTTAATTAGACAGAGCTGGAATGACTTATTATAAAGCTCAGGGTATTTTACTTTTCCATGTCTCACAACAGTAGAGCTTCCTGAGTGAAGTCAGGGGCTCTGCTCAGGTAGCTGAAAGTGAGGAAATGTATAACCCCTTGTTGGTGGACTTCATCACTGAAAAAGTACTTACTAACAAGCATCCTCTTTGGCACATGTTAGTAAGTATTCAGGACACAGGGTATCTTTTGCCATTGTTAGAGCTCTGCTCTAAACTCTGAGGAATTTGACACATTTTAATGAATGAAGACAGAGTCCAGGAGAGCTTTCCTGCCACAGAGATTGCACACTTAATTAGGACCCTTATTAAAAATAAATACTCAAGTAGTACAAAGTCTGCAATTCAAGTCTTGTGGGTCTCATACTGAAACTGGAGACAGTCAATATTAGTAGTCACTTTTTAAAAAATAATAAATTGAATATCTCGAAGTCATACTGTGTTGGTAAATCAGCAGCAGAATTTAGTACACAAACCAAATCTTCAGAGACCCATGTGCAGTTTTCACTACAAAACCTCACATCTTCCTTCATTTACAAGGTCCCAGTGCTCCTCTGAAACAGCAATATCTAATTCTTATTCCATGAGAACAATCCAGTGAAAGTTAAACAAACCAACCTGCAAAGATAAAGGATAATTGTACTTTTCAAAAGACTTGAGATAAGGAGTTAATATGCTTTACTTTCAGTGTACCACACTCAGCTGAAGCATCAGTTATACCTACTTGAAGAATCATTTCATTTTCAGATCAATATCTCAGAATGGATCAGGAGCTCACACCCACTGAGCACCAGCAGCACGTTGCTACCACAGGAAGCACTTCTGTTCTGTGCATCCTGCTTCCAGACAATATTCTGTCTGGGTCTATGAAGAAGCAAAAGCAGCTTTTGCCCAAGTGAGTCCAGAATCTATGAGTGTACCATATAAGAGCCCCGCTTACACCAGAAACTAAACTTGAGGAAAAAAGATTCAAGTCATTGACATTTGTGGCAAAATAAAACTGATATACCACCAGCCAGGGTAATATACACTAATATTTTTCTTTCAGAAAGGCTTCAGAAGCTTTAGGAAAATCAGCTACAAACTGGTTTTCCAAAACTGAGGAGCAATACTCAGAACCCAAAGAACGAAACTGTCGAAAGTAGTCATTTGTAGGCAAAATAAAAATAAAAATAAAAATTAGAAAGCACGACAGTAGTCTGAGGGTTTAAAATTTGTAAATATTTTAAATTTAACATGTGATTTGAGTAGTAAAGTAAAAAAAAAAATATATGTTCTTAAGGATAAAAATATCATACAAATTTCCTTTCTGTTATAAC
This sequence comes from Pachyramphus minor, assembly GCA_013397135.1. Classification (NCBI taxonomy): domain Eukaryota; kingdom Metazoa; phylum Chordata; class Aves; order Passeriformes; family Tyrannidae; genus Pachyramphus; species Pachyramphus minor. Next base: position 1,914,298 of record VYXB01004451.1, read on the forward strand.
AAAGTTAATCTTTGAATTGGGGGAACACGTGTTTCAATTAAGGTTGGAAAAGAAGATTCATGATACCATAAACATCTGCAAAATAATAGAGACAGTCAACAGAGATGGCTCTGTGCAAAACATTTACTGAAAATCACCAACATGATCCTTTTTGCTGTTGCATTTTGGATGCCAGATGGCTGCAGGGAGTTCCAGCAGGCAATTTCTTAATGAGAGCGCCTCTGCCCAATATCATCAATGTCCATCAGATGCAGCATCTACCCTGCTGAGGCTTCCAAGAAAACCAGACATTTTACCAATGACCAGGTCAGTCTTTGTTTTTCACAGTTTATGGAACATCATCTCTTGTTGTTCAGTTCAGCCCATCTTATCAGGACTAACTTTCATTAGACTTTTCAGTGATGAGGAGTGAAATAACACAGCAGATGAGGCTCCTAGAACAGCCTTAGCTCCGTTTTTGGCCCTGATTTTAAGAGCTCACCTATCGCTCATCTTCTCCATCACAGACTTCCAGCTTAATAGAGCCATTTTCCATTCAAGAGACAACTGCACCACTTTGCCTCTCCTCAACTAGAGTTAGAAACAATCCTGCTGGACAAGCATATTGGCATCCTCATCTCATGCAGGTTTGAAGCTCTTTCCAGATGAAAGATGTACATCTTGTGTGCCAAGACAAAACAAGTTCTTATTTCAATGGCCAAGGTACTAGACACTGAAAACTAGCTGAACCCTCTCCCAGGAGGGAGATTAAGAAGCCAAAGTGAGAGATGCACAGGGCAAGTTGACACACATTTCACCCTGGCATCAGAATCCATAGGTGCTTTCATGTAATGCTTAGGAAGGAACTCAATAATGCTGAGACCTATGTCTGCCAATGATTGTGGGGTACATCCGGAATATTTTGACACTATTACACTCACAGTAAATTAGAGTTGGGTTAACTCATTCATCTGGTGTGCTTTGGGCAAACATGAGGTTTGGAAGACACATGATTGATTAATTTACCCCCAAATCCAGCAAGTCTTATGCTACTACTTATTCTTTTGTTCCAAGATTTTTTTCAATGGATCTGAAAATAGAAATTCAGCTAGTGTTTTGAGATCCTTTTCACCTGTTGAACAGGAAGAAGGCTATAGCATAATTATTGTAGAGAAGAGACCATGAAAACACCTTCTGGTTCATGTGAAGTTTTCATAAAGAAGGGTACAGTTTTTGATGAGAGGCTGGAGCCATGTTTTTCCTGCCAAATCTACTGGAGCAATTTTCCTGCTCTTGGCCCCACTGCATTAAGATTATTTTCTCTGTGTCAAAGTAAAGCTTCATAATGTGGATAAAAAGAATGATTAGGGAAATCAAACATAATTCATCCCTCTAAGCAGGACAAAAAGCCAGGCATCTCGCAGCACACATTCTAGCACACCAGACTAAGCATTGCAATTTCAGTCCTTCTTCTGTGTGCCTGATCATTTGACATTTACTCCTATTGAACAAGCCCTTAATTAGATTCGTCTGCCAGAATAAGATATCCGACTCTTCCCTTACAAAGCAAAGGCTCTCCAAGTTGTAATCTCGGCTACTTGCCCCATTCATTTAGCCGTAAATATCTGTGGCTAACCTTGCAAGCAGGAGATTTAGAAAACTAAGGAAATCCATAAGTTCTACCCAAGGTAAACCACAGGCTTCCCCAAGCCACGAGAGGAAATCAATATCCCATATCCTGCTTACAAGAAAGCCAGGTAATATTTTGATACCTTCATTCCCTATAAAGCTGTTTCATCAGTAAGTCCCTGCTGCACAAATCCAAGATCATTCTGACTGTCTTCTCATTCTACTGTTGCTATTCTTGGTTGGAAGTTCATGGTCTCTGTCTAGATCCAGCTCCCTTTGGCAGGGCCATACACTCCTCCATCCCCTGACTCCAGGTCCTGCTGACCTTTAAGCCCTTTTCAGGATCTCCAGAACGCTTTATGGGGCCCTGCCTTGCTGGCCCTGCTCCCGTCTCGTTGAATTTCTGTGAATCTCCTATATTCTGGTCCAGGGCTAGTACATCATTTCACACCTAAACATCTGATTGTAGCAACAACCTCAGCATTTTAAGGCCAGCCAGTCTTGTTAAATCTCTTTGTAAACATAAACCCCACGCAGATCTTTTTAAAAGCCTTTGTAAGTCATGCTTTCCATCTGCCTGTCAGACCACATGAAAAGATCCACTCTCTGTTTCTGGTTTCCTTTCCATTTCCCTCTTCCCCCCAGGAACCTGGTCTGCTGTCACAAAGCTACTAAAATTTAGACAGCTCTTGCCCATCTATTATATTTTCCCCATTAAACAGGCAACTGCTTTCTGAAGATATGCATAGCAGATTTGTAACTATTGATGGGCAATAAGACTTCAGGTAAACTGTTTTCAATTGATTTCTACATCTTTTTTGCTGAAATTCATCTATGCTTTTACCCACTCATTTTTTATCCATTCATGTATTGGGTGGGAAAAGAATTAAATTTGCAGGAAAAAAAAACTTAGCAGAACTCTTAAAAATTTCACAGCACATTAATGAGATCCAAAACAAGAAAGGAGGGAATACAAAACAGGAAATACCTCTCCAAATCCATACTAACTGCAAATATGCTCACACTGAGAACATGCCAAAGGATCCATCCTTACCCCTCACAGATCTGCATTAAAGAGTTCATTTAGGCAGAGCTTCTGTGTGAAGTCAGGAATCAGAACATATCCCACATATCACCATCTCTTACAGAAAATTAATGGCCAAACATGACCAGATTTTGTATTCCAGATCATCAAAACAGGGCTGTGAGGAAGCACTGCTTTCCCCCTGCAGTTTAGAGTTTGCAAGGATTTGAGATAAAACCTAAGATAAGACTGTAGCTCCCACATGCAGGTAAATCCAATACTGCACAAAACAGCATTCCAAACAGAATTATCCCCTAGGCAGGTGTCTCATCATGCCCTTGTCCACATCTGCCAAATTCACACCTGGGGTGAAGAGGAACATGTGTTCTTGCCAGCATTTGGATAGAACAGGCCTCAGACCAGTCTTTGTTATAGTTAGAAATGGTTACCAAATGGCCTGTTGCAGTTAAGACAGTCAGTAATATCATCTGATCTTTAAGCATTTTCATTTCTCTCGATGTTCCTGCTTCCACATGAACAGTCAATGTAAAACACCCATAACCATTTTATACCAATGGCCACTTGCTCAGGCCTTGGCCTGTGTTAGAGCATGCATGGAACTGAGCTTCCTAACCTCTGTACAGCCCCTGACAATACTACATCTGAAATTAGGAGCTTTTCATAATTTCCCTGAAAATGTAAATTCCACCACATAGTACTGCCTTACTCAGCCTTTGCAGAATATAATAAAGCCTTAAGGGCTCCCTCAGGAAAGGCACTTTATGATACACTTTTATTACAGCCCAAGGAGCTGCATTACCATCTCCCTGAAGATGGCTGTCCTTCAAACCCAACATGCAGCAAGAGACAGAACAACTTCATCTCACTCTTGTAATACAGGCACTAAGATCTTATTTTAGTTATTTCTAAGTATTTCCACAGCTCTTAATACTGCATCCCAGTTCTCCATTAGATCTTCTGAGGCTAAGACCCTGTCAGCCCCTTGCCCTGTTCTCTTCTGGAATTCACCCCTTCCCTCCTCCCCACACCTCTTTTACCTTTAGGAATTACGCAGCACCAGAGTTTCTTGCCGACACACCTTCTCCAGCTATATCAGCTCACACCCCTGTTAGCCAGGGTGAGCCAACTCATCCCCCACCCTTTAACCTCTTCCCACCTATACCATGTTAACGTCCTTTGCATTAACACCACCTCCCACGCATCAGCAACGCACCCCCTTTCCCGCTGCCCTCAGTCATTTCGACCATATCCAGCAACCAGCCGCACAATTTAACGGGAAATTCGAGGCCACGGCAGGTTGCCCGGCTCCCTGGGTTCCGATGTCCGAGCCCCGGCTGCTCCCGGGAAAAGGTGGCAGGTCACGGCGGACATCATCCTCCGCCCCGGCAGCGTGTGACTCCCTGGGTCAGGAGCATGTCTTCCATTGGTTGTTAGATTCCGTAACAACAGAGAAACGAGGAATACTGGCTGAAAAGGAATAGTTTTCATGTTAAAACATCAGTTAAAATTAATTATTGGCCTCTTTTTTCTTTGAATAAACTCCTTTTGGAGATGAAATACAAACCGGCATTATGCAATTTCAGGGCTCGAGTTTTTGGTTTTTTTTTTTTTTTCAGAGGGTTTGGGCTTTTTTGCCTAGTAAAAAGGTGAAGAAAAATAAAGAGGAAACTGGAAAGGAACTGTAACAGGGTAACAATATTCTTTTTTTTTCTGTAACACTCCCGGATTTCTGAAATCCGGGGGATGGAAACTGGAATGAATTTTCATGTGCCTCAATCGGTGCTCAAAGCAGCAGAAAATGGTAAAACACCCCGTTTCACTCCCCGTTTCACAGTTGTAACTGTGTGTCCCCTGCTCGGTTCCATCTGTTGAACTCTAGAAGTGCCGCTGCTGCCCTGGGCGAGCGCAGCCCCCGGGGCTCCCTGGAAGCCTCCGCCGCGCTCCGCCGGCTCGTCCTACGAAGCTGCTGCTCCTCCTCGTTTCTTCCACCTGCTTAATCACATTTAAATATATTAAATACTTTCCTATTGTTGTACTGGCATAGAAGTAATTGCCGCGGTTGCCATGGGGATGTTGTGACAACACAGGGGGGATGCCCGAACCAAGAGGGGAGGTAGAGGTGTCCCCTCGCCGGGGGACGTGGGAAGTTCGTGCGCCTGACACCGGGAGCCCTGGGAACGCCCGGCCCGGCCGATGAGATCATCCCGGGAGAGGGAGATACCTGGGCTCGCCCCCACCGCTGGGGATCATGGAGGAGGGATGTCAGGGAGTGGGGGCGAGGGGTGGGACGGGAACAGCCGCGTCCCCCCGAGCGGTGCCACCGGCAGCAGCTGTGTTTGCTCAGCCCGGCACAAAGGCCGCCCCGCCCGGTGAGGGGCACCCGGGGCTGCCCCCGGCCCAGCCCGTCCCGTCCCTCCCCTCTGGGGCAGCGCTGGCCGCGCGGTGGTTTCGAGGCTGGGAAACGGGGCGCCACGTCCTGGGAGCTCGGAGCCCTCCCGGGTCAGCGGGAGAGACGGAGAAGGGCTCGGGGCTCGCTCCTCGGCCTCCAGCAGAACAATCCATCTCCGCCCCAGCTGGAGCGGCCCCGGCTGCCCGGGGACTGCGTGGAAGCCGCATCACCAACCCTTCCTGGCCGCGGGGCTCCGACGGCCAGCGAGGAACACTCCGGGGCTGCCGCGGAGCCACAGCCCGGCCCGGAGCCGGGGAGAGCCGACACGACCCAGTTCCGAGTCTCCTCCATCCTCAGGGCCTCGGCATCAAGTCGGGTTTGCAGCGGGGTGGGGGAGACACGGCTCTGGCAGTCGTGGGAGTGTTGCGGAGCTTCCCCCCCTCGAGCTGAAAAATAAACCCGCCAGCCTGTAAAAGGCCCCCAACCACTCACTTCCCTGGCCTGGCTCAGCCCAGAGCCGGGCCGCGGTTGGGCTGGGCTGCCGAGGCAGCCTCGCAGCGAGCAGGGCACGGGGAGGTTCATTTTAGGTGAAGGAATGTCATTTCGCTACTAAATGGTTAGTCTAATTTGATCTTTATTATGCTGTGGATTAGGGCTGATTCATATTAAACACGAGTGCAGTTAATATAACTCCGGAACGTGTCCCGCTGTATGTACAGCAGCCACTGTTACAGGCCCGCTCCTTCCTGCAACCCGTGGATTAAGATTTAATTAACAGGGAAGTTTGCGAGCGCTCGCCCGCAGCCTCTCTGCTTCACAAATAATTTATACTCGGTTCCATGGATTTTTATTCAAGTGACAGCATTTTATTTTACTCTAAAAGGGACCTGAATATTTTATGTTCTGCCAGAGGCTTCTGTATACGAACGTCTCCGAGGCAGCTTCAAACCCAAATGATTTTTTTTCTTTTTCTTTTTTTTTTTTAAATCTAAGGGAATTACCTCAGTAGGACAATTTAGCAGATTCTCTTATACCACTCCTCTCACTCCCCCCAATTTAACAGCCTAAACTATCCACATGAAAGTTAATCGTTGTGATCCCCATTGTCGGTTATATAAATCCGAGCTCAAGCCAACCTTCAAGACACGGCAACAATTCTGATAAATTGTCCTGCTCGCCTAACTACACAAGAATGGCTTTCATAATTAAAAGGGGAGCTGAGTTAAATCAACAGCTCCTAAGCCCTTCTCAACAGGGTTCGAATGGGAGAAATGTGGCGACCTGATTTCTTTAAGTAGCAGCTCTTTGTAGCCCGTTCATAATCCTAGATATGGAAACCCATCCTGCACAAAGTCAGCTGCCAACCAAAAAAGGGGGAAAAAGGGAAAAAAAGTTTATTCAGATGCTCAAAGTCCATCTTTTTTTTCCCAGTCTAACATAACCCTAGCACTTTATAACCAAACAGACAACTCCTTTTCCAATTAAAGTGGAATTAGGAAACTCAATCAAATTAGCTCACTATTAAAGCCCTTCTTTATTAAACCATTTTATTGTAGTAATATTAAGTTTCACCCGCTCTTGGAACATGAGACTTTAAAAAGTTTCCCTTGTGATATTGATTTGGCTGCTCCCAGGATGGATCAGGGTCAAAACTATTTGCCTAGGTGTAATCTGTAATATTTACTTACTTTTTTTGTTGCCTTTTTCTTTTTTAAGAAAATCTTAAAATTGTATCCAAGTTGAGCAATTGCATGCAGAATGGAAAAATTACATTTTGATGCGATTTGATTTTACCCAGGAGCTTCCTTCAAGAGCTGCAGCAGGACACCTCTCCTCCCAGCCCCACCAGTATATTAACTGGTTGGTAGGAGCTGCGCTGGCAGCTCCCAGCCAATGTTTACACAGTTATATTTGAAGTGAGAAAGTAAACAGTCCAGCTGTGCCACGGAGAGGTTCGGTGGGATTAGGTTTCCATACCAACCAACTTTAGGAGCTTTTACGGTCTTAATTCAACCATGCACTGAACTTGTTCTTTGTGAGTAATAGTTTTCCTGGGCCAAACACTCCCAGGACCGGTAAGAAAGTCACGCTCTGGCCCTTGGCAGGGCCTAGGGATGCACAGGGACACGCCCGCTGCCCCCCACTCATGGCAATGCAGACATAAATAGAAGGAGGAAAGCCCTTCTTACTTTTCGATCTTGAAGAACAATTGGACACAACTGCCCAAAAAAAAAAAAAAAAAAGGCACTGCTGTAGCATTTACTCGGAATGAGGGGGAAGGACAGCTCCAAAAATAGAGAAACCTTTCCTACGCTTACTCTCCACACTGAGCTTAACTCATCCGTGCCTCTCACAAATGCATCCTTACGTTCTGAAAAAAAGCCATTGTTATATATCACTTTGCTTATTTTGATACAGAAGCAGCTAAAACACACCATCAGATTTCAGATATGAAGGGGAAGTACCTCTCTGCTGCTACACAGCCCTTAGTCCGCAAGACAGGAGTTTGCTTTAACCTGGCTTCTCTTTGCGACAATGACAAATTTCCTAAATATGACAAAAACCAACAAGATATCAAAGAGAAAAATCCTGCCTAAATTTAAACCTCTGGGGTTCCCCCCACCCCGTTCCCGGCGTAAATAAGAAAAAGACCAGAACCAGAAATAAACGTATTTAACAATTTCAGTTGATAAGGAAATTGCTCTTGTTTGTACGCTTTGTTTTTATTTATAAATTTATCTGAAGAATATCTGGTTTGACCATGATAAAAATGTAGCAAACATGTTTATAGTATTTGCATAAACGCCTTTAAATATTGACTGTACTTGTCAAATGAATTTCCCAAAACACATTTCCATCATCTGATAAAATACCACTTGCCATTCATAAGACTGATTTTTTTAATAGAAAATAACATTTATTTCTATGAAATGGAAACACAGAATTACCTGTTAGAAACAGCAAGAAGTTGCTACATTGGAACAAGAAAGCAATTTTCTTGCAGAGCACAAATGAAGGAGGCTTATTAAACCATCATACACCATTGGCGCCGGGGTCCTACGGACAGTAACAAATATATCTACTTTCCAATGTTATATACAGATCGTAAGGTTTCTGGGGGCAGGGAGGAACAGGTTTTCAATTTGACAATGTTTCATCTATATGCCTGGTAAGTATTACAATGCGCTGTCTAACCTTTAGCTTAACGTTAATACCAAGTTCACCTACGAGTTACATTAATAACTTAGATTTCCATTTTATAACATTATACACTTGCTAGTATACATATATATATGTATGTGTGTGGGACAGAGTGTGTGTGTGTGTGTGTGTGTGTGTGTGTGTGTGTGTGTGTGTGTGTGTGTGTGTGTGTGTGTGTGCACACCCCACCACGCATCGAGGATATCCATGCTTATGGCCATAAGCAACAAAGAGTGACTCATGTCTGGACAATGAAAGTGCACCTTTATCACCTTAAAACACCTATGTCTGTCCACGCGGGCTCTGCACGCAATCACCGCCTGCACAGGGGAGAGGGGAGAGAAACCACCCGTGTCCGTCCACCCATGCCTACCTAGCTACCTCTACAGACGAGCTTTTGGAGCTTTTGGAAACCGCTATTGCTTCTCGGGGGTGTTGTTGACCATGGGCCCGTAGAGCCCTCCGGAGTACACCTGCTCCTTGTGCACAGCCGAGCGGTCCCGCATCAGGTCGCTGAAGGCGTAGTCCACGGGCGGCCGAAACCCCAGCGTGGGCATCAGCCCGGCCGTGGAGTAGGGGGTCATGAAGGCCAGTCCCCGGCTGTGCGCCGAGTAGGCGAGGCGCAGGGGGTTCAGTCCCAGGTGGGTGCCCAGCGGGTAGGCGCCGGCCTCGGCCCCGAAGTGCGTGGCGTTGGGCTGCAGCGGGGAGAAGGCGGAGCGGCTGCCCAGCGTGCCGATGGCCGGGGCCATGGCGCCCGCGATCAAGGGCCGATGGTGGGCGGCGGCGGCGGCGGCGGGGGTGGGCGGCAGGCCCTGCAAGGCGCCGTCCCGGGCCCAGCCTTCCTCGGGGCCCTTCTCTGGGCCGCGGTTGTTGAGGATCTGCTCGATGGCCTGTACCACGTCCCCGCCGCAGCCCTGCAGCACCAGCTCCAGCACGCTGCGCTTGTGCGCCGGGAAGACGCGCGTCAGGATGTCGATGGGAGTCCGCTGCCGGCCGCCGGCCGAGGGCGACGGGTCCTGCTCGTCCTTGTCCGCCTCCGAACCCGAGTCCGAGCCCAGCGGGCTGATGGAGCCCGGGCTCTCCTCCCCCTCCTTCGGGCCCTTGGAGACGGGTGAGCTCAGGAAAGACTCGCCGTCCCCGTTCTCCGAGCCCGAGCCGTGGCGAGCGTCCGGGGAGGAGGTGCCGGGCACGGACTCGCCGTCCGGGGAGAGGGGCTTCCCGCCCGCCTGCTGCGGGGTGACGGCACGGCTCGGCAGCAGCGTCTTGGGGAACAGCTCGAACTTCTGCAGCTTGGACTCTGCGGGTCGAGGGCGTGCAGAAGGAGAGAGACCGTCAGTGCTGCTGTCCCAAGAGAGCCCCGCGGTGCGCCCAGGCCGTCGGCAGGGCCACCCCCCCTCCCAAGTCCGCGACCCCTCATCTCCCGCCGCCTCTCCCGGCCCATTCTCCCACTCCCACTCCCCCTCCGAGGGCGCGCAGCGCGGCCTTACCTGAGGCGCCGGCGCCTCCCTCGCCGCCTCCGCCGGCGCAGACGGAGCCGAAGACCTCGTACGCGGGCCGGGGCGGGATGATGCCGTTGGCGGCCGCCAGCGCCAGCCCCCCCGCGGGGCCGTAGAGCAGCTGGAGCTCGCGGGCCTCGTTCTCTTCCTGCGCCTGCTGCCGGCGCAGCGCCACCTGCGCGGCCATGACGCGCTGGCGCTCGGCGATGAGGGTGCACTTGGCGCACATGCAGTCCTTCCAGCGGCAGTACCGCTTGTGGCCCTTCAGCGCCGACACCACACCGTGGTTGCGGCACCGGGCGCACTTGGGCGTCCGCGGGTACTTCTCGGCCGCCCGCAACAGCAGCGGCGGCGCCCGCAAGAGGCTCCCGGCCACGCTCACGGGCAGCGTGGCCGCCGCTGCCGCCGCCGCTGCCGCCACCGAGCTGGGGGGCACCGGGGGGGGCGCGGCGGGCGCGCCGGGGGGCTGCG
>VYXB01004451.1:1925578-1967621 GCA_013397135.1 Pachyramphus minor
CTCTTCTCTTTCTCTCTTCCCCCTTCCCCTCTCTGTCTCTCTCACTCCACACCTGCAGGTGAATATACAAGAGCTGCCGCAACAGGAGAAACCCGAGGTGAGTATGATTTTCCATCCTTTCATTGCGCTGTAGCCCGGGGAAGCCCTGCCCGCCCTTCACTCCCCAGAAAGTAAAGTTCGTTCTTTCCTTCTCCTGCCAGCTGTTTGCGTGACTACATGTTCAACAGGCGCCTTCCTTGCGGGAACAACAAACCCGAGGGACTGATTTTTGAGGAGGAGGAGGCTGCCGGGCTGGTAACTGTATATTAACCCCGGAGCTTTTGTTTTAGCATCAGCCACCCGGGTTTGACGTCACCTTTGCTGGTAAAGGGAGGAGGTAGCACTTCGGTGGGAAATAACGCCGTCTCCTTTCCCCAGGACTCTCCCCTCTCTTTCCCACGAGGGATCTCCATCCTCCTCGGCACTTCTTAAAGTTCTTTTCTACATGCCTCCGTAAGTCCTTCCCTGTAGCGGGAACTGTCTGCCGGTCGCTGGGACCTCTTCCCGCCGCCTCAGCATCCTCACCTGCGATCCCACGCTGCGAGACCTGCTCCCGGCGCCTCCCCGGGTGGGCTGGCCTTGGGCGAGCTACGGGCCCCGAGTCGGGAGGAGAGAAAGCCCTGGCTCTGCTCGAGAAGTGCCGGCCCTGCCCGCTACTCTCTCCGCGGCTGGGAGCGCGCAGGGCCGCGGGGCAGCCCCGCTGCAGGACACACAGCGCTCACTGATGCTCCAGTGATTCTTCCCCTTGGTCGCTCTCCTTCCGTGGTTGCGAAAAGCACAGTTGCAGAGCCCTACAACTTTTCAATAATTTTTTTACACTTACATCCCTCTTCCGCTCTCTGTCTCCTTTTCTTTTTTTCTTTTTTTAAATTTTTGGTCACAAAGTGAGCGCTTTCCCACCCAACTTTCTGTGTGTGCAGCTGCCACCCAATCCTCGTGATTTAAGTGTTATAACACCTTTGTTTAATACAGCCGCGAAGTCAAAATATCCGATTTAATTTTATTCACAACCACTAATTTTATTCTCTGGGGAGTATTACTCTGACAATCTGATTTAACTGTGAATTCGTGGAACTCAACGAGGCCTAACAAGAAGTATTTAAAATATTGTTTTATATTGGCTTGATACAGAAAAAATATTTTCCCTTCTTCGAGGCAGTGTCGTTCGGGGTTGCACTGGGGTTTTTTTCCTGTAAACACCTTCCTTTCCCCCCCGCCCCCCGAGGTAGCCCGCCATCACCTGCAACACAGGACATGGGCTACTCCGATTTTTCCCGTTCCCTTGTCTTTCAGCTTTGATTTAAATTAAAGAGCTATGTTATCCTTTCCGTTTATGGCAGTTTAAAATAATCTATTTTGAAAAGAGCCGGGGGGGGGAGAACAAAAAACAAACAAACAAACAAACAAAAACCAAACAAAAGCCCCCAAGAGTGGGTAAGTAACCAGCCAGTGAAATGCGGTGGTTTCTTTTCGGAGCCTCATCCCTCTAGAAACGTCGCAAACGGCAGTGTTGAAGTTTGAACACACAACGTGTAGCATCTCTATCCTGAGGCTGTCTCCGTAGACTCCTGCAGCACGTCCCCAGTGACTATAATAGGGAGAGCTGGGGTACAGTGTCCTAGCGCTGGGCACGTAAACACCCACTGCCTGTTTCTGCTGTTTATCTAAAACCAGCAGCACAGGCACTTCTTCGTCCAAAACACTTAGTCATACACTGGTTTTTAATGTTACTCTCGGTATCAAAGCGTCATCGTAATAGTACTATTTTATTAAAAAAAAAAAAAAAAAGAAAAAATTAAAATTGCAAGAATGCGTAAGGCAGCTCCAGGACTCAGCATGAGGACATTTGTCCCCGTCTCCCCCAGTTTCAAGGGTGTTTCCACCGGTTTCCCACGCTCCGCTCCTCTCCCGCCGCCCCCAGGGCCGGCAGCAGCCTCGGCGGGGCTGGAAGCGAAGCCGCCGCTCCCGGGAAGCGCCGCTCTTCGCCGGGGTCCCTCCCGACCCGGAGCCGAGGCCCCCTCTTGGACTCGGCACCCTTCTCCGAGCTCAGGGAATCTCTGCCTTTCCACTTCCCAGGCGGGAAGTGGGTGAAGGGGCCGCTTTCGTGTTGCTGCTCTCTTACAGTGTCTTCAGAAAAGGAGAGCCCGGAATCTTACTTCTCACCCGTTTGATATTTTAATAATAATAATAATAATTTCTCCGTTTTCTGTATTTTCCTTTGGAAGTTTTCACAGTGAACCAGACACAGTGCGCACATTTCACAGATTTATTCCAACAAACCACCCCTGAGTTGTGAATTAGGCCGGACCAGCAGAACCGCGTCCAGGACTTCCCGTGGGCTCGGGGCTCTCTCCAGCTCTGTCCCGGCCTGCTTGTGTGTGTGTGAGAGTATGGACGGGAGGCAGCGGGGAGGTGGATGTTGCTCTCCCCCCACCCCTCCCTTCTTCCTCCCTTCTCTCCTACTGCAATTCATTTCTGTTTGACGAGGCACAATAAAATCTTCTTGTACATCCCCGCTCCCGTGTCTTTCTGGGGGAGGGATGTTTGTTTTAGGCACGCACAGAGCAGCCGCCCTGCCCGGGCGGGATGAGGAAAGAGAAATTCATTTCTCCAAACCCGGTGGAATGGAACTTTAAAGCCCCCGGGACTGATCTCTCTCCCAGCTTGGCTCTGGAAGCAACTTCCACCGCCGTCAAACCACGAGATGAGCTCAGGATTGGACCCAGCTCCTCGCTTTCCGTCCACAGGCGCTGGCCGAGCCCCGGAGGAGCAGCCCGCCTTGGCACCGCGATCTGGGCCGGCTCCAGGGCTCTGGACAAGCCCTATCGACCTCTGGAGCCCCCCCGAGCTGTGGGGTCCGAGACAGAAACCCACTACGGTCAGGGCGGCCCGAGCCCTCCAGACGCGTGAAAATCGACGATACTTAGTTACAGGAATGAGCAGAAACACCGCGTTTCTTTGCGCGGTCCCTCGGTTGCTGCTCAGTTGTCCCCGCTGTGCGTGTGACTCTGGCAGTGTCCAGAAACGCACCATTCGGCGCCCACGGCTCGGCGCTCACATCTGGGTCAGCTCGATAAAACACGAGAGGGGTTTTCACATATTTATTTTGAAGAAGCCCCGATTTCCCCGGTGTTTATTTCCCTCCTCACTCCCCCTGATTCACCCAAAGGTTTCCCACGTACGGCTGCTCCGCTGCCGAAGTTTGAGAGGGATGCAGCAACGGTGCTGCTGCAGCTTCCCCCAGTTGCAGTAGTAAATCTTAATTAAAAAGCGGCCGGCTATTGGCTGCCATGCGGGGGAAGGGACACGCACGCCCGCAGGCAGCGCAGCGCTCGGAAGCATCCCAGAGAAATATAGTTCTTGATTAGTGTATTTTCATCTCGTTCTTAGCAGAAGACAGTTTGTAAGTACCTGCTAATGTTAGTGCTCTTTAAGGTTTCAATTGTTCTAGGGGGTTTGCCATTGACTTTTTCATTATTTACCTACTGAATCAAAGTAAGCAAATGCCATCTGTTTCCCTGCTGCTATCATCTTCACTTTTAATTATCCGCCCAGCAGCCTAATAGAGATGATATTAAACTAAATCTTTTTGACATTAAAAGTAATTATCCCCAAACCAATATTACAAGAATGAAAATTACCACCACACACACCCCCCCTTCAAGAAAAAGGCACATTCCTCCTAGTCCAGGCAACCTCTTCAGACCACGGAACGAGGAAAGAGAGACGGAACTCCCGTTAGTCCGGACTTCTCAAGTATTTGAAACATTATTAACTCGATTTCCCGGCTCCCAGTAGGGGAGGAAAAAGCGACACGGGAGAAAGATTTGTGGAAGGAAATTAAGGAAATTCGGGGCTCCGCAGAACCCCGCGCGGGCTCCTCTCCGCCCCGCAGCCCGGTGGCCGCACGGTGGGGACCCGCACCGGGCAAGCGACGGGACCGGGAGTCTCTGACCCCTCCGGGATCCGCTCGGCCCGGCACAGGTCCCAGCACCCGGCTTTTAGAGAACAGCGTATCATAAATGCACAGACATACAGCCCTTGAAGTGCTTCGCACCATCCAGAGGCACCGGCCGCGTGTATCGCACTGGCGTTGCGGGGACGGTCATTAGAGGGACATTGGGATCGGGGCCGTAATGAAGGGGCACGGCAGGTCCTCTGACAGATGGCCGCCGGCTGAATTACCTCCACAGAGTCATTTCGCTTACTCCCAGACTTCTCCGCCATTTCTTCTCCGACTCGCTTTAATACGAGCGGGAGCCGTGTCCCCCATTTCCTTTAATATGTGCTAAACTGAGCTAATTTTAATTGCATGTTTCAACTTTGCTAATTAAATAGAGTGGTCTAATTAAAAGTGACTAGGGAACAGTTTTAATTCAACCCTCTACTTTTTTAACAATCCATTATGCAACAAATCCAGGGTAAGCCCTCCCTTTAAAAAAGCTACAGATGATTGAGTTTTTACACCTTTTTACACGCTCACAATGGGGAGACTTGACCCAACATATGTAGCAGTGGGGCCGGGCCCCCCCAGCTCCCCGGCGGGGCATCGCGACCGGGCCGCCTCGCTGCTGCTGCCCCGCCTGAGCGCGGCTGGACCCGGGGGCTTCCCGGGGCCTCCCCGCTGGAAGTGCGGAGACTATTAGCCCAGCAGAGGTTAGAGTAGCACATCCCCAAGACAGCAGCCCAGGATTTGGGAAAATCGGGCTCTTTACACGCTTCATCTCTTCACCAAGTGCTCATTAGGTTGTTAACCTCTGGTTCACATGAAAGGGGCATGTGATGAATCCCCTCCCGAACAAATGGGCGCATCCCCCTTCAGGCAGTGAACAAAGCCCTTAAAATAACTGCACAAGAAAGCCTTTAGTTGTTACTCTAAAATTTCTTTTCTCTGAGAGCTTGTGCCCATCCACACACACGGACACCGACACACAGAAAGAGGGGAAAAAAGCTCTCACACTCAAAAATCCCATCCATCACCCCCACCCCCTTCCTCCGTGTGCTGGAGCTAAAAATTAAAAATCCGTGTTTCGTCCCTCGGGCCTTTGACGCTGCCTGATGTCCCCCGGGTTTGGCTGAGGCTCGAGCTGGGGCTTCCCAAGGGAGGGGAAGGAAATCTTAATCGCTTTAGCGGGGCGGGCGGGGGAGCAGCCTCTGCCTGTGGAGAAAGAAAACCACGCGCCCTGGCCGGGGGCAGCTCTCTCCGGGGGTAGGGAGACAAGCTGAGCGAATCCACAGCTGAGGAGCTGAGGAGTTTCCCTTTCTCGCAGGGGGGAGCGCGGCGAGGGCCGGGACAGCTCGGGGGGAGCCCAGCGCCCCCAGAAACCCCGGCCCCGCTCTGCGCTGGGAGCCAGGGTGGCAGAGCGGGTCATGTCCTAAACAACACGGGCTCAAGCTCTGGAGCCAGCGCTGCCTGCTCGGGGCTCACTGCCCAGGACCGGCCGGCCAGGGAGAGGAGCCTGGCTCCGCGTTCCCATCGCTCGCCTGTGGATTTAGGGCTCTTTAAGACCTTTGCTTTTCTCTCCCTCCCTCCTTCTCCCTCTCCCTTTTTATTTCCCAGCCCCTCGGGCATGGATTAAAGTGACAGACAATTTTCCCCTCGCACCTTATTGATGGTTAAATGCACTTTGAGTTAATGCGCGGGAAGGGGAGGAGGGGGGGTCCCGGGACCGCTGCAAAACCTCAGCGGGTCGAGGAGCGGCCGCGGGCCGGGGGCGGCTGGGCACGGGCTGCCCCGCTCCCTCTCCCGCATCACCTCGCAGGTGGCTGCGGGGCAGCGGAGGTTCCGCTGGGAACCCCCGTGTCCGCGGCGCTTTCCGTGGCTCAGGAACACCCGCGTGTGCCGCAGCCCCCCGGCAGCCGCGGAGACACGCGTTCGCACTCCCAGGCGCACGCAGGTACAGCGGAGGCAGCAGCTCGGAGCCAGAATGACTCGGGAAAGCTCCGCTCTGCTAATTTACTACAGGGCGCTCCGAGAGGTTCATTAAAAAGGCTCTTGTCAGCTCCCTAACGATCCGAGGGCTTTTTAATTATATTTTATATTCCCCTACCCGTCTCCTAACTTCAAACACATGGTAAAAAGGATTTGCTGTTTTGTTTCAGGTAAAACCTAATAATTAAAATTCAGACCCCGTCCCATGCATCTGCTTCGCCTTTGCCAAATGAATTGAAGGGAGAGAGAAAGGCGATTTCATTGAGATCACAGATGGGGTGCAGGTTTTTGGAAGAAATTTGAGAAACACCATTGTCCAGAATCAAAACTCTATGTCTTGCCCCACAAAGGGGGCTGCTTTAAGCCCCTCAACTTCTATGGGGCTTGTTTTTTAAACTTTAAGTGTTCCTCACAATAAGCTGCCACCAAAATGTCACAACCACTCTGATTCCAAGTGTGTCTCGCTGCAAAGGGTGCAGAAAAATGAAGGGAGCAAAGGGAAGGAGTGTAATTAAAAACCCTGGAGCTCCCTCCTGCCTGCTGGGGCCCGGCGGCCGGTCCCGGGCGGGAGCGGTGGGGAAGTGCCCCCGCCCGTGGCAGCGGGACGGACACCCCGAGGTGCGGGGCAGCCCCCCCCGCGCTGCTCCCGCATCTGCCCGGCCCCATCCCGGCTCAGCACATCGGAGCGCTTCCACATTTTGGAGGCTAAAATATTTCATTATCCGAAAGCATGATTAAGCCTTTTATTTTTATTCATGGTCATGACAGCCCCGGTCGGATTTGCCGGAGGATTCCCCCCCCCTCCATGTTCATTTCCCCAGGAGCTCAGGAGCTGAACAATCTTGACGGAATGCGATAGATAAACACAGCCTATATCGTTAAAGAGACATATCGAGGGTGTTTGCGGAGGGGCGGGAGAGCCGGTTTAACAGCATCATCAAAACCCACACGCACTTCGGGAAAAAAAATAAGAATTCTTGTAATCTTTTTACAGTTCACATGTGGAATTTAACGGGGCCCTTATACAAACACAGACTTCTCTTAAGTTAATGATAGACCATCCGCAAATTACGACAGCACTGTCCAGCCCCGTCACCGTGCCGCGCTGGTGCGACCAACCCAGCAGGACTGAGTAGAGCTGGGGAATTGCCCGGGCATTTGGATCCCTGCGTTCCGTTGGCTGGTTGTTTGGTTTTGTTTCGTTTTTTTCCCCGGAATCCCCAATTCTTCCTTGCGCGCCCCTCGCCCCGCATCGGGCTGAGTGGCCCCATCTCCGCCCACGTCCGAGGGGAAGGGCACGGCCGCCGGCCCCACGCTGGCCAAGGATGGGCACCCGCGGAGGCTTTTAGACTCTTTCGATTTCTCTTTAACTAATTTCCACTATTTTTTGGCGGAGCCGAGCCGGGGTGCGGAGCCAGGGCGGCCGTGGAGGGTCCGCATCGAGCGGGGAGACCCGGGAGGTGCCTTCGCTACCCCTCCTGCTTTCTCCATGCCCACATCTTCAGCGGGAGCCGGCGGCCCCAGGTGCGAAGGTGCGGTGAGATCCCCAGGCTGACTTTTTTTTTTTAAATGTTTTTGGCGTGTTTTTGTTTGGTTGGTTTGGTTTTGCTATGTTAGACGGTACTGCAACAGCCACACAACGTTTGACTCACCTTCGCCTAAAGCTTGAACAAGTGCATTTCAGCAAAGGAGCATTCTCTGTAATTCAGTTCTAAAAAATACTTCCCTCCTTTTTTCTTTCTTAGATGCACATAATAATTTATAAAGTTCCTCTCTACCGGTGAGTTTATAATTGTCATTAAAAAAAGCTCCTTCTCCATTGCCACCCTTGTTTTCCCTTACACAATCGAAGTCCTAATTAATCAGAGCAGATGAACGGGCAAATAGACATACTCAAAGTGAAAAATAATTCTACATACACATTCGAATAATTTTTAAACTCCTAAAATGGCTGCAACAGAATGGGGGATTTCAAACGACAACAAATTAGGTCTATCTGTAAACTTAGAAAAGGCAAGATCATGAGTAGGATACCATTGTTACAAGGTATAAAATACCCGAGTGATAGTTACTCATGCTAATGGGGATAGTGACAATAAGCTAAATAAAGCTTAGAGGCAAATAAAATGGTAGAAACCATATTTTGAGGTAAATGAAAACATATTCACTAGTTTACTAAATTATAATAATTAATTGCAGGAAAACTGATGTAGTTGTCTGCAGTGGTGTTTACTACTGCTTTTTTTTTTAGGAGAAAAAAAAAAAGAAGTATTACTCAGAGACTGAGAGCTGGAAGGAGCAAGCAACAGTTTTCATGGTGAGAAAGGATTCCAGCAATGTCCCCAAGGATCTGTGTGGGAGCCCCTGTTATTCAAGGTACTCACACACCACTGTCTGGAAAAAAGAGATCAGTATTGAGCTGATGATATTAATGAATGATACAAAGTCATTCAAGATGATTGGATTGAAGGTGAATAGCGATGAACTGTGGAATACTGTCACAACATGGAGCTGGGAAAACAGTAAATGAAACTCAGTGCTAGTGAGTGCAACGTAAAGATCCTGTTAACCAGTAGTTTTATGAGCACAGGAACTAATGAAGCCTCCTTCTATAACCAACAGTTGAATGACATTTTAATTGAATTATATTAAGCCTGCAATGTGACTTCAGTCTTTATTACACAGAAAAGAATCCACAGAGAAAAGCCCTGACTAAGGAGCAAGTTCTCTGGTATCTAATAAGACATTAAAACAGGTTGAAACTTATTTTCCTGCAGGTAGGGTGCTCAGGCTGCTCTCACAAGTCTGGAGTGACTCATAAGTTAGATGTAGAGTGAGATTTGCCTTCACCCCACCCATTCAAGGGACCTTCATCTGGCTTCCTATTCCTTGAATTCTGGGCTGCTGGCTTTCACAAAACTTATGGAAATTTCAGAGAGCAAAACCTTTATAGCATTTAATTTGCTTGAAATAAAAAAACAGATATAAAATGCAAAGGTAATAACAAGGTATTAAAAATATTTCAAGGACCATGACCAATTTCATCCCATATGAATCAGCACTGCTGTCAGGGGGAGTAGCCCAGCCTTCCTCTCCTTCTTATTTTCATTCACTCACCTAGAGCCACATCAGCCCAAAAACTGCCCCAGATAAAAAAAAAAACAAACCTGGTCATTTTTTTAATAAATTTGCCTGGTCCCAGTCCAAGATGGGGGCAAAGGTGGCTCTGCTGGCAGCAGCACAGATCTATATCAGATTAAATGGAGTATAAAACTATCTGGATCCTGACACATTTAGTGCTAAATTTGGTATTCCTCCACCTCTGTCATCTGTGGGGAAATGGTTTCAGGTAGACAACAATAGGTCACACTGTGTACACTGCATAGTAGTTTCTGCTTTCTTTCATGACCTGTCCAGAACAAAAAGTATAATTAAGGCTACTGCAGTTGTTTTCTCTTTTATACAAATAGAATAATAAAATCAAACTTGGCTGCAGAATCAACAGTCTCTCCTCCCAGGTCTTCTGTCCAAAAAAAACAAAAGTGCAGTGAATATCCACTGGAAAGGGCTGGATAGCTCATCTAGGGCAAGCACCCAGCTGCCAGCCTGAAGACTGATGCCCCTGCTTGCACCTTCCCCTTCAGTAACTGTAAAGAATTCTGTATTTTGGCAGTCAGACAGCTTTGACAGTGGTCAGCACACACATTAAACGCAGCTGTACTACGGTGGTGTTGAAGCAGCCCTCTGAAATGTCCAACATAGGGTCTCGTTTCTCCTCAGGCCTGTACGACCCACAATATTGGGAAAATTGAAGTGTGAAGTAAAATTCAGTGAAAACTCCTCCTCAGGAGGGGGTCACCATCACTGTTTCCGAATAAAAATGTACCCTCTGCTTTGTCAACTGCTGGAAATTTTTGGTGCTCACCTCACCTTATGGCCTGAGTGCTGAGAGCCCTCAGGGGCGTGACACACCCAGGACAAGAGCTGGAAGCCTTTGCTCCAGGGAGAATGGCACACACAAGACATCTCCATCTTCAGCATTTCCTACTGACTGCTCCAAGCAGGACCTGGTTCTGCCTGGCACTGACACTTCACATGGAGAAAGACCTACTTATGTGATTTCTCCTTGCTGTGGACCCCATTTTAAGGCACTGAAATCTTCCTGTGCATTGTTTAGGAGCCTGGACAATGAAGTGCTTCAGTCCTGTCAATCTCGGTCATCATGATTTGATTTTCCCCCACGTTCAGAAGAGTGAAATCATATAACTTTTTAGTAGAAATATTACTGCAATTGAAGATTTATTTTAAGATTCTAGTGTCACCCAGTAGGTACAGTTTATGAAAGCCAAAGTCCTTTTCTGCTACATTAAAATGAATCGGAAACTCCCTCAGCACTCCCTCTAAACTGAAGAGTGCATATGCAGTGAGCACAGAGACAACACTTATGCTCTGTGTGTTCTCTAATAATGATTTCAAACATCACTATCAACAGGCAGAAAGTTTCTCCCAAAGCCAGAGCATGCCCCACCTTCACCCCAAAGCTACAAAGGCCAGTAAGGAAAGCTGACACATTGCACAGGATTCCTTGCAGTAACAGTAATTCTTTAAAACTAATGCATTAATCATGTTAATGGTTATCCATTAATGTAAGGAACCTGCAGATAGAAAGGTAGAATCAGAGATATGCTCTGTAGCAATGATGTTACAGTTTTAGGGTAATACTGAATTATGAAATTAGACTGATTAGAGGATCATCTGTTCCAGCAGAGCATGTGAAGCATGGTTTAGGAGAGCAGAAATGATGGCATAGACTATTAATATTTCTAGACAGGGACTAGTTTGCATCAAGGGAAAGGGGACTCAAGATGGTTGCTTCTTGAAATCAGGCCCAAAGTATTTAAGGACCAAAATCATAAACTTTTTATTTAAAGAGCGATACACTTGTTTACCTTGTGGCAGAATGATCCCTGCATACTGATCTCAATATCTTTATATCAGAGGGCAGTAATGCCACCACTTTGAACACTTTCAGTTAATTATCACTAGAACATTTTGATAATGACAGTGTATTTTGCAATATGAACAAAATGAGGGAAAAATAATAAAAGAGTTTAGAAAAAAAAAAAGGCCAAACAACCCTGGGAGTACTGACTTCAACAAGTTCAACAAATATTCAAGCCACATTTAATAACTTTATAAAACTAGTATCAAAGTAAAGAATATATAGTCAAAATACAGAAATAAAGTTGAGTGAGAGAAAACAGCCTGATGAGATCAAACAGAAGTTAAACAGAACAGATTAATATAAACAAGTTAGCTGAAAGGTCGCTTTGCTTTGTGTAGCAGTATTTCAGCAATTCATCTCCTCAATAGCCAGCTTAGAAGGAAAAAAAAAAAAAAGATATGCATCACTTTAAAATCCTGCTGCATGTGTTACTGTGATTGTTTGTAGAAACAGCATCACCCCAATTTGCAACCCATGTTAATTTCTTATTTAATAAAGGCAGTGGATTTCTTTTTTAAAGAAAACAGAAGTTCAGAATGAAGCGTCTGCATTCAGCTTTCCATCACACATACATTTATCGTTCTATTGGCTATGAATTCTTTTATTTGTGAACTGCAAATTATTAGGATTTGCTTACACTTCCAAACCTTTTGTTTGTCATAGATACTTCACTTCTAAAAGTGTCTGGTGTAGCACTCACTCATTACAGAATTATAAAAGGTAGAATAAGGCTTTCCCCGCTCAGAAATTTGCATTTTTGGTAAAGGTAACAATATATCAGCGTTACTAACACCCTAATAATAGGCATACATTTAATTTTATACCACCATCCTTCCAAAGAAAAAAAAAAGAAAATCTAAAAGATGTGTGCAACTGGTTTTTGCTTAGTACAAAATTTTCAAATCAGAACTCATTTAGCTACGATACACGCAATGAATGACATACAAACATAGGTGGAAAATAATGTGCCAGGCTTTAAAGAAAAAGAAATTTGATTAGCAGATGATGAATCTGGAGTGCTATTGTACACTATCCTGTAAGCCCAGAGATTAAACTAAAAGAGAAGGAAAAAAAAAACCCACAAAAAGAAAAAAAAAGGAACTAAACCAGTTTTGATGCAGGTTTGGCATCAACTGCACGTTATGGTCTTAGACTCAGTATGGTCATTCTATGGTTGAGAAATTTAAAGTCCCAGATTTTTTCCACATCAGATAGCAGGTAGCTGGTGCATACATTTCAGACAAGAGAACTAGGATTTCTTTAATTTGAGAAGGGATCAATAATGTATTGTTAAAATGTCCAAAGTGTGCAACAATAAGGCAGATTTCTTATTACACCACCCCTTAAAATACCCATTGTTTGATGAATCAAACAAGGTGCTTTAAACCAGCAGAGTAATAGGAGACAAGCAAGTGCCAGAATGAAGGAAAACTGCTAAAATGGGAACTGCCCTTTCTTTCACAATGAGAAATAAAGAACTTTTGTATCTGGTATTTGAAAGGTTTTTAACAGCTGATATTCAATATCAGCTGATTCCTGAAGTGTTGGCAAGATACCAGGTTTCTGGTACTGGCCATTTCTTATGTTATTTAAATATTCACATCATGCAATAAGCAGTTTCACACTGCAACGTAATGGAAAATACTTCCTAAACTGAATCGGAACTGAGACCCAAAGCAGAACCAGTAAATAAATATCTTGCATATATGTCAAACTATATTCTCCAAACAAAACCTTACATCTTATCAAAGAAGTCAGAAAGTACTAACAAAAATTATATGCTTTCTACTATAATACTGTTAAATTTTCATGGCTGAGAATGTCCCATTAATTTTTTTTCTGCCTTTTTAAATTAGTTGACAAAGTAGAAATTCAAACACAGAAATAAAATGCATATATATGAGAGCACTGGCTCAGTGAGATATCAAATATACAGCATTCTAGTGTCAAAAGTACAGGCAGAAATGTCCAAGAATTCTTGGTGAAAAAGGGGCATTTGAGGAGTAAAAATTCTACTTAACAATCACTCACATTTTAACAGTGCATTAATTATAACAAAAGCTGGATGATAAGTGAGCAACAGAATCATAATGTTCAGTGTTCATAGCAGAACTTTATCCTCTGCTCATTTAAATGAGGTTGGAAACATATACTCAGGTATGTGAAACTTTAAGTAGCTATGTTTTTTCAATTTTTCAGGATTCTTGCAAGAGGCAAACTTGTGACATGGAATTGAGCTGGATGATAGTACAAGGTGGTGTTGATAGGAGTCTTCCTCTCGACGCTGTGCCTCTGGCTTATCAAAGGATGATTAGTCCTACAATCTTGTTTGATCTATTCTTTTGCCTCTAGGAAAAGGGTTTCTTGAGGATACAGTTTTACCTCCACTAATGATTTATTTGGATCCAGCTGGGTCACCTGTAAAGATATGAACACAAAGATATGTGTAAGTAAACTTTTTTGAATTGTTTATCTTCACAGCACAGATTTGCACTGGGAAGGGTTTTGAATCCCTCCATCAGTGCTAACTGAAGTTTTGAGTATGATTTTCCAGGATGCAGATTAAGAAATAAACATGGTATTTTCTGCTGCTGTTATTAGTAGTAGCATTATTTTGTAATAACAATAAAGAGAATCCCTGACACTAATTTCAAGAAGATCTGGTTCTCTACCATAAATGCATGAATCCGTTTTTGTCAAAGTAAAGAACTTTTCCAGGGCTTACTAGAACACATGAGTTAAGATGAAAAATGCAACTGTAGCCCTAGACAAGTATGCTAAAATTTCAATCAAACTGATGATGCCAGCAGTAGAGCCAATCCAACATGACCTCATCATTTCAATGATGAGCGGAAACTTCTTTTCCCTTTATTTTCCTACTCGCTTTCTGGCTCCAAGTCACTTGGTGAACTTTTGTGCTTATCAACCACCTTGAGGACCCCTGTTCCCTTTTAGTTGTTTGGTTGTTTTTCTGTTATGCCAGTGAGTCTAGCTGGTGACCACACAAGTTCAGCCAGCACTAAATCCAGTGTGAGGTGAGCAGCAAAAGCACCAAGCAACAAGAAGGAGGAAGCTGAGCCCTCCTCTTTTCACTGGGAGTGAGAAGCTAAATAGGTCACTGCACTGTGAGGCTGCTTCTCAACCCAGCTACTGATGTGATACTTACAATGCATGTGTATGTGTATATATCTATATATAAGCATTACAAGTACTGTGTGTCTATACATCATTTATATGGACTCTTAGGTGTGTACATTTGTATTATAGGATTGTTTCCCAGAATCCTGACTCCTTGTCGGATTTGTAAAGTTATTTAGGCAGTCACTTGTGCAGGTGGGCATACAGGAGAAGTGCACTGAGAGTTAGATGCCATGACATCTGGAAAATAACGATGCAGGCACTACCTGCACCATTAGTGCCACAGTTCTTCAGCATTTGGATCCTAGCACCAAACCCTGAAAGCTGCTCAACATCCTGACTACCCAATTACTGACTTTCACTTAAGGCACATAAGTAATTCTCAGTACAGAGTTATCAAGAAACTTTTGAGTTCAGGATTCTATTTATAAGCCAGAATGCTGCCTACAGGATGGGCACTGCCATTTCTATGGAAATAACATTTAATTTTAAATCTTACATAATTATGTATACACTTATACAGACAAACTAATGACAAGGGTCTCAGTGTCCTTCAGACATTCAAGTTTACATGCCAATGCTGTGACTACCTTCAGAAGACTGTTGCAAAGCTTCATGTAGAAAGATGAACATTATTTCTTTTAATCTTACCATTTTCTGATATTTCTCTTCCATCTTTAAACTTATTTTCTGTGGTAATTCTGTCTTAGTTTATTTTGCTGTGTGAGCACACCAGTTACGCTTCTGAAGAATAGATTATTAGTCTTATTCTGTAAGTATAAATGCAAATGCATGCCAATAAAGTTTTTTCCATGGTTAAATTTGTTTCATCTATGACCACAGCATGCCACTGCTTTCTAAAAATGTTTTTTGAAAACACTAGGGGTCAAGCAAACCGAACACTATGAATTCATAAGAAATGTTAATGTAATTTTTCTTAAAAGCATAACTTACTAATCCTGTTATCTATTAACAAAACCAGCACTGCTTCCCTGTCTCTCCCCCCAACTAAATCAAGCAAACTTAAAATATATTTGCATTTCTATTGTCTTATTGGATAATTAGAGAAAATTTATTATTTAAACAAACATTCAAAGCTTATCACTTCCTAAGTCCACTGAAATAAGTGTAATTTCACCTGACTGCCGCAGAATTTTTTAAAAAATGACAGAATTAAAAAAGCCAAACCAAACCCCAAAACTAAACAGATGCATTATTGTCATTCCCAAAGCAGGAACACATTTTCTTAAACTTTATGTACCAGGGTGAGCTATTGCTAAATGTCTGAAGAGAAAAATAATTTATAAATACCAGACTCAATTTTAGATTCCTATTATCTACAGTCTAATTATGCATTCCTGCACAGATGCTGCTTAAATTATTGAAAGGTTATTATCTTCGAAAGCAAACCCGTTATGTAAAAAACAGCCAAAGTAGTGCATTTAAGTTTGTGATTACAGGAGTATGCTAATTAAGTATCTTGTTGCATTTTTTAATGTTTTGGTATTCTGCTACAGTCCTTTATTGCACATAAGCACAGAGAGAGAGGTAAAGAGGGGTCTGTGCAATTCACAGCATCTGAGGTATCGGGCACCCAAGAAAAGCAATTTTCCTTCTTTCCAGTTCAATCCTGTATTAAATTAGACCTCTCTATTTTCAAATCCTGCAACCATCTGGGATTTTCCCTTTTTTTTTTCTAGTTTTGGGGTTTTTTGTTTGTTTTCTTTTGTTTTGTTTTGTTTTGTTTTGTTTTTGGTTGTGTTTTTTTGTTGTTGTTTTTTCCCCCTCCCCCCAGCCCAAAAAAAAACTCCAGGAAAGACACAAGTCTCTTCTACATTTGGAAAAAATTAAACAAAATCTGAAAAGCAAGCTCAGGCACTGAACACAATCTTCCAGATGGTAACCATGTGGAAACCTGTTATTCGCTTGAGCTTAATTCAAGATACATGTCCTAGTTTAAGGTTTGCAAACTCCAAGTGCCTTAAATACTAACAATGCACGATGTCCCTTCCTTGATGCCTCCATGCTCAGAAGGTTTGCTAGATGCCTCGTGGAGTACCTGCAGCACAAGGGCTGTGCAGCTTTTCCCCATAATTTCAGTGTGCTGCTTAATTCACTGAGGGACAGCAGAGTTTGCAAATGTTTACACCATTACCCAATTAACTAACAATATGGCTCCTACATCTGTCAACAAACAAAGCTGTTGTTGCTTTGTTTTAGCTCCTTGGCATTTTCTGTTCATATGGGTCGCCATTGTACTTAATTATCACACCACAACCCTTCTGCAGCTTCTACTTTGTTATTTGTGGCTTGTAAATATGTTGTTTACTATGAAGAATAGAAGCCTTATTAGTGAACACACCTCCTAACAAAAGAAATGGTTTCTCTTGTAAATATATGAAATATAAGACCTAAGATGCATTTTAACTTACAGTATTTTAAAACAGAATTAGAAACCAAAGAATGACCTATAACAGAGATCAAAGGACCCTGGAAGAGCTGTAGCCTGCAAAGGTGTGTTCAACGTAGTATTCTGCTGAATTTTGTTCACCTAAATTTATGTGCATTATTTCATACTGCAAAGTACAAAATACCATCACATTTATATCTGTGTGCCTTGTTTAATTAACAACAGGATAAATTTTGGAGCCCACTTCATTGCTGGCACCCCTTTGCTCTGACGCCATTGCATGACGCTCTTTCCAAAACAGCCCTGGACATTATATAAGTTACTCTGTCCCAAACCCCTACACCTTTATTATTTAAAGATTTCTTCTACATTGTTAGCAACCAGGTAGGAAATCATTTAAGCATGTGTTTATGAACTGATTCTGATTTGATCCTATTGAACTCTATGGGTTTCATCTAGTTGGTGAAATCAACACATTCTTGATTAAGGTTGCAAAATTCACCAATTTAAGCATTCAGCATTTGTTAAAGGCCTCAACAAATGCTAAAAGCACAGTACTTACCTGTATCCCCAAGTCCTACAATAAATGACTTTCTACCGGTTGTATGCACACATGGCTGGTGATACCAGCTGATGAGGTGAATGTATCTTTTAAATACCTTTTGTGGGTTTGCTAAGGGAGGAATTTTATATTATAATGAAACGTAAACTACAATTGCTCCAAAACAGACTGTAAGCCATTCCAAGCTTACTTAGTGAGTAGGGTGCAGAGGAAGGACACAACATTCAGAAGCTAAGAGAGTATAAGTAACAGCAAAATTCAAGCTCCCAGAATTCAGCAGAATAACATGCAGGAGCACTCAGGGCCATCCCAAGGCCAACACAGAGAGTGCCCCGGGAGATTTTATCTTTGGGCAAATGACTTTCTATGCAAACTTTAACACTCCCCTCCCTTCAGGGAAGACTCCTTCTAGCAACATGTACCAAAGGTGCTAACAGGGCCTTATTTCTGTTAGCGTTAGATCTTGCCATTGAGCTGTGAAAGGCTTCACTTTCACTAAAATAGGTTTAAATTGGTAAAGCAACACTTTTATTCCAACTGTGGATACAGTTTTGCAGGCCCTTATAAGGGCTTTGGTGTACTGGAGCTATGGCATCGAGCTTCATTATATAGCTGATGTTGGTTTGACGCGCAGGGACGTTATTACTTGAATAAGTGTTTGTTTCAATGAATTCTGTGGTAATTATTTCAACTTAGCACTAGGTAGTTGAAGTACTTCTGTGGCACTTTGAAGTTCAAATGATTTATGACTGCAAAAATGCAGAGGGTAGTATATATATACTCCTGTAAGAACGTAGTAGCTACTTACACTTTATTTTGAATAAATTCATTGGCTTGTTAAATAAACCAATACTAAAAATGCACACTAACTTAAACCACATTTTAATACATTTTTATAGCAAAGTCTTTTTCCTTCTAGAATAATTTCTGTATTATTTCTGTCTTCACCTTTGCTGAGCAATCTGTTCTATTACACATTCACATCCTGAGCAGCTGTACTTTCATCATTTCAAAGGTGTGGTTCCTTACCCTCCCTAACTCTGCAGGGAAAAGATAAATACAAAAAAAAATGGCTTAATGCCCAGGAAGGTAATTTAAAAATAAAGAATCGAATACACAATTATTATGACACTTACACAAGCAGTAAATATCACACCCTTCACCTTTCTCTCCACCCTAGGACAAGGATCTGATTCCCGAGCAGCACAGCCTCTATACCACTTACACACGCATGAATACATTTAATGAATCTAACGGACAAAGAGTTCTTTTACTCTCTTTCCTAATCCTCCTAAAGTATAAATGCAATAGAAATTACTTAAAGGCACACCTGGTAAAGTACCAGATCTGTTTAAAAAACTATATTTTCAGAGTGACACACAAACAAATACAGTGAATCCTTTCTACCTATTGAAATATCTCTGGGTTACACAGATAATACACTCAACTTGAGCAACACACAAAAGTAGGGTTACTTTATAGAAATATATGCAATTAGATCAGGCTTAGTTGAATAAACTTGCAGATAATTTACATCTGAATTGAAGAAAGCCGTCACAAACAAGGAAAAATATGTCATAGTAAAAGACTTGTGGTCTCGTTCCAAACACAAAGCTTTAATCCAGATACGTCACACTCTTACTGTCTCACTTCTTTGAAGAGGTTTTCTCAAAACATATCTCAGATTAAGCATATTTAAAAATACATTTACTTAGCAAAGTAACAGCTGTCAATAAAACAGGAAATTGTGATGCTGTATCCTCTACTTTGAGCTTCCTACTCTTCCTTTGGAAAGCTCTGAGATATGCCAGATGCCACCAACCTTTACATAGTGTAAATGTTCGTTGCCTTAACATAATTAATACAAAAATAAGAATTTGCTGCATAGATTTTAACAAGTGAAGGCTTATTAACCTCTCTTGCATTACTTGACTTTTTTTAACAGTAAATTAAGACAGTAACTGCGTTCTCTTCTGTTTTCTAAAACACAAAACATAATGACAGGGCAATGTAAACACCAAGGATAAGCCCAAACCCAGTGCTGCTATATTTGTATAGTGGCAGCTGAACTACATGGTGATTTTGAAAAGTTCAACATTATGAATTCAGGATTCTGCATGAAAATTTGGTTTTTTAACTGGGAAAAACCCCATAACATTTGTAAACCAAAGCTTAAAAACCCCACCAACACTGTGTCAAAACTAAATCAAGTTCCAGTGTCAATGATGTTTTAAAAAATACCAGTTTCTTACCCAAATCCTATGGCTTTTTAACACTGGGTAATAAAAGTAATATATAACTGTAGTTTATTTACTGTCTTTTATTAGAAAGTGCTGTGTACAGTGGCTCCACCTGGGTAGCTCTGAGTTAGTTCTGTGCTTCCTTTTAGCCCAAGATCAGAAATTTTTAGTCATCAGTACTCCCCCAAAATATGGACAAAATACATCCAGTTACTAACAGCACTGAATACTTGTTTTATGTTTATTGCCGAGAAACAATATCACTGAAAAAATCACTACCAAAAGGCTGCATCTCCCTGTAGCCTTTCAAACAGCTCATTTTCAGTGACAAAATAACCAACATGCTTTTGGATTTTGACAGAAGTGAAAACACAAAGGTATTTCAATTAATTAGAGTTTCTTTGAATTACTTTTGTTAATGTGGTATTGGTGACATTAAAGCATGACACAATTTGCCTTGAGAGCAAGGACATGGAGTCACCTGCAAGTACTGACCAGGAGAACACTGGTCTCCACAGTGCCAACAAGAGAATTTCAGGTTGTGAGGGAAGAGGAAGGTGCTTTAAAAGACCTCCTCAGATTTTCTGCTTTCCTCCCTTCATTCTTTCCGGTTTGACATCTTTGGTCCATTTAGGAATTCTTTGCGTGGTTTCTCGGAAAAAGAGAAGCCAACAGCCACCCTGGACTGGGTCTTTTCCTGACCAACGACCTGCAGGCAGAAGAGCTCCATCACCTGCTCCTTCACATTATTTACCTTCATTTTTCTTGCTGAGCAGAGGAAAGGTTTAAGTACTGGCATTTACAGAGGAGAGCATTTGTATCTTAAGCATCCTTTCTGCTGTGCCAGGGAGCAAACCAGTCCCTTACTTGTGGGCACTGCTGCCTGTGTGCTGATACTGAGCTAACAATTATCCAAGTATTTAATTATTTTAAAATGTGCTAGCTACAGAAAAAAAAGCTCACATCCCCAGAAATACTATAGCTTTCACTGTGAAGACTGATGAAGAGCTGAAAGGAAGCAAAAAACCACATCCTCTGGAAGTCTGAAAACATATAAATACATTTAGTGCTCCAAATGAACTGGAAGAACTTTGCTTTGCATGCATCCCGAAGGGGAATGGATGGGAACACAGGAGAATGACCCAGGATTGGATTCATGTGCACTTAATTATAATTGCATGAAAAAACAATCCAAAAGGATTTTTATCACAAGTTCAAAGCCTTACGATGTTAAGATACCACAATGATATCTACAGTATAACATTGTGATTGGTAGATAGGTAAATGGAATAAAGAGAGTGCCTAGGACTGCTTTGGTGATTTAGTCTGATGCATTACTTATGCAATTACCAAAACAGCAGGAGATCATTAAATTTTCTGGTAACCAGACACAGCATTCTTAGTATCATACTATTACAAAGCCTCTTTATAGGTATTTTATCATTACATTTTCTTCCTACAAGGGTCAAAAAAAGTCCACAAAATTGACATTAAGCATGAATTCTGGGGAAAAAAGTAAAAAATGTCTTAGGCCCAGTTGATGCTGCATAATGTCACATGCAAGAGCAAAGCTCTGCAGCTTAACTAAGGCATCTTCCTGTGAACAATAACACGCCTCCCCTGAAATAAATGTTTAGTAAAATGGGGCAGTGCTGAATAAAAGAACACTTTGGGTGCGAGGGATGTGCACCGAAGGGACGTTGGGTGGAATATATTAATCACATGGTTGGCATTAGTCACTGGGTAACTAATGAGGATGATTCAACGGAGAGTTCACGGACTGCATTCAGTGCTGTGGTGAATGCCTGCTTACTCTAGTGAGCCTTCAGTAAAACAGCTCATCTGAAATGCACACCTATTTCCTGAAATTGGTTAAACAGTTCCTGTATTCAAATGGAGCTGCTGTAAGAGAACAGAAATTATACTGATCTATAGAATGTGGTTCTATTTCTTTTTTAGAATAAACTTACATCTATGAGATGAGATGGGATCTCCTTTCAGTGATTTGATACATGAAGGGCTTTGATCTTTCTCGCTGGGTATTAGTTACTTATGCAAAGACAGTGAGTCTGAAAAGACACATCAAGTCTGGCTTTCGTGGAAGAAAACATTGTGAAAAATCTTTCTATAATAAATACAGAATTTCTGACTACCTATATGGAAATTATATTTCCACAAAAGTAAACGAAGCATTTCAAGAAGCAAAATATACTCAATATTCCCTGAAGTGCTGCCATTTTTTTCAATAGGGCAAGAATATCACTGCTCCTTTTTTTGTAGGTGCTGAAAGAAAGACCGTGATACTACTCTTTGTGAGCAACAAACTTGCTAAAAGCAACACTCAAGGTTAATCAGTCCAACTGTTGTACTGTTACAAGTCATCAGGAAGAACAGCCAGAAATCATGCTTCAAAAAGAGGCATGGGAATATGCCAGTCTGGTATGGCCAATTTGCTTAGACAACTTCTCAGTGTCTTAACTAAACTAAACTTCACTGTTTGAATAAATAAAATAACAACATATCTTGAAAAGAGAGGAAAGACAAGGGCAGGTAGTATTGACTTAAGGAGAGTTGTGAATGACAAGAGGAGGGACATCTACCTTTGTAGGTGGCTGTGGCCTTGTGTAAACTAGATCAGAGCAAACACATGACACCATCAGATCTATATTGACCTGAAAAATTTTAATTATGGGAATTAAAAGAGATCTCTCTATTACTTTATGTAGTAGGAAAGATAAATATCAGTAATTTAAACGACTGGAAAAATTACACGAATCACATGTAATTCTCAAAATGCTTTGAACATATCAGAAAAATATTTCATTCATCTGAAATCCTCCTCGGCCATAAGACAGATATTCAAGGTAGTTCTTTGATTTACATTAAATTACTAGAAGTGCTATTTGGTATAACCATGACGCTGCACGAATCCTTCCTCACAATAACATCTTTCTTCCATTTTTCTATCAAGATGATGATTAGGGGGAAGAATGTTAAGAGTCAAAGATGGTCCTGGGCATATAACTCTTCCATGAACTATTTAGATAAGATTATTTGAAGCAAGTAGTTTGCACTGGGTGAAATGCAGAATAATCCTTACAAAGAACAGCTGCCAGAACAGATACACAGAATTATCAAAGTACTTGGCATAGCAATATAGGGATCATCCTCTAACATTACCTTACACACCTACCTGCCTCTGAGAACATCAGAGGACAATTCCCTGCTCCGACACAGAAGACTCTGTGTGCCAAGTGCTGATAAACTTACTATCCTGTGACATTATTTTCACCACTGTGAGCATCAAAGAGGAATTACTCCCATCAGAGCACAGGAACAAATGATCCCATTTGGGTTTGGAGGACTATCTGACTCTATACTCCCATATAATATTAAGAATTTTCTGGCCCTAAATTTACTGAAATCCTGATCATACCTAATTTAAATTGACATGCAATTTGAGTCAAATTTATTTTCTGCCCTTTCAAGAGAGACAGATTTTTTTGTTTCTGTTTATTTAAACTGCTGTTGAAATTGGTTAATTAAAAGGATTTAAAAAATCTTAATACTCTAAACAGAGCAAACTGGTTCTGAATTATTAAGCAACATTTTAGATGCATTTAAATAACCTTAAGTGACTTAACTGCCACCTGATCCTAAGCTGTGGCTCAGAAAAATAAAATGTGAAATACTGTAGAAGTCTTGGCTTACCCAGGCTTCCAGATACAGTAAATAAAGAGCTTAAGTCTCTAATACCATGTCTGCAGAAGGCATACTCTCAAATACATAACTAATGCTCCACCTTAAGGAGAAATGAGCAGTAGAAATTATAATTCATAAGAAATTAATAAATTCATACCTTCAAAAATAGCTTTTAAAGGACAAAGCACTCCAGAACCTTCCTTCCTGAGTATTACCAGAAAATATTCAACATTAATCCTAGTAGGGTAGCTGAAGCCAGTTTGGGTAAATTTCTGCACTTTCCTCTTACAGTTTCAGCTGTACCTGGTACTCTTCAGCTTCTTGTCTAAGTGTGGTGAAATGCTGTTGTTAACCCTTAAATGTTGTTAAGGGTTTTAGGAAGACTGGAGTAAGTGAGAATTGATCATCTGGAAGTCTCCAGGGCATTGGGAGAAGGTGGACCTTGCAGCTGGCAGATCAAGAGGAGTACCAAAAATAGTTTGGGAGGCCTTTTAAGAGAAAAGGACTTAGAACAAACACTGAACTAGAAGGTTGACTGAGCACACTAATATGCTTGGGGTAAGCTCTTTTTGTTAAATGGATTTCTGGAAGAAAGGGAACTGTAATTCTGAAATCAGCACACACACTTAACAGCACACACATTTGTTTCCATAAAGCCTTTGCAGGTGTATTGAAGAATAATGCAGAGAACGAAGGATACAGCTTTTCACTCTGAAAGGTGTGCTTGCCAAATGTTTTCTGAGTGAGAGGTACAAGTTACCTGCTGACCCAGGTTCACTCATGACACACACTGTTGGTAAAACATGTAGTGCTGCTGTGGTTGAGGTGCTGAGAGAGGAGGTGGTTAATATCTAATTTCAGTGCCAGTGGAAAGAACAACACAGTCAAAGACCCAATAACAAGTCACTGCATGTGCTTAACTGCTTTGGAATGTCACTGCTGCTTTAAAATCTACAAGTAGTGTCTGGAAAAGGTTAATCTGTGTATTTACTCATGTGTAGAAGTTTGTATTTACAGTAGGGTTATGATACCAACTTTAAGTTAGCTAAGGATATCTGTGTAAGCAACTGGAACATAGGACTAAGAACTAATGAATTTTTATTTACCAAAGAAGTCAAAATACTTCAACAAGACTGTATCAGGACTGATGGTTTTGAAAAGCAGGTAAAAATGCCCTAACAAGTTCATTACAAGAAAATGTTGATTTGGTTGAAGATAATATCCTTCTTTTGATAAGACAGAAGCACTTTTGGGGGTGTGTATGTTACTGTAAAACAGATTAGGATAGGAAAAAACCCAAAATCTAACTTTAGAAGACATGTTTTCATCTTATTGCAGCAAAACTCCAGCAAAGTAATTCTGATACTTTCAAATGTATTAAAAAAAAAAAAAGTTATGTTTAAATACAAACAGACATTTGAAATGCTATTGTTTTCTGGAGCACAAGCATCCCAAGTATTTTGTTCTTGTTGCACAGATTCCAATGATGGTTCTGACACATATCATATACTAGAAGGGTCTTGACAACGTACAGTGTATTTTTAAGAAAATCTATACTATGAAGACAAAGGCAATGAATATACACTTTTACTGTACTTCCAAGGCATTTATCAATAGTTATTTTTATTATTCTGTCCACAGAGTTGTACACTTCCAACTTTCCAGACATGGGGAATATGACAGATGTCATTTATAGTTCTCAGTAGTTAGCAAACCCCTGGGGAATATTTTTTGTCTGTTGTAGCTCCGGTGGTCACAATGGCAACTGGATTCATACATGGCTGCCAAGTCAATCGGCATGAATCATTTATGTGACTCTTCATACAAGGCATTATTAGGTTGGAATCACAGAAAAATGATGGAAGGGTCTTTGCTTCCCATGCAACAGACCAACAGCTCCATACCCTGCCATTAAATTCTCCTTTCCTTGCCTCAGCGTTTTCTCCCTGCCAGTTTCACAAAGCTACTGACAATAACCAGCCTGTTCTAATTTAGTGGTATTTTTAATTTTCTACTCCTTTTTCAACTGATTCTTATGTGATTCATCTGATTTTTGAGATTGTTACAGAGCACTAGAATGAATACTGATAATGATGTGACTAAGTACAGAAACAGTCAGTGTAAGGAGAAAAACAAATGTAAAAAGTTATATACCTGTAGGGTTTTTATATTAGATATGTACTACAATAGAAATAAGTCACAGGTAGGGAGAAATAACTTGGAGAACATTTAAACCCATTGTTCAGACTGTAAAACAGTGTCTTTCTTCTTTCAAATACATTGAATGAACAGTTACCCTGAAATCATAGATGACTTCCAGTCTTTGGTTCCACTGGAAATGATACTTCATGCTTAAGGAGTAAAGTTCATTAGTGATTAATGAAATTCCTTAAATGCAACTTTTCAGTCTAACTGATTAGGATTCTCAATACAGGACAAGGTGGCAGAAGAACTGCAAGCACTGCAATCCTGTTCAGCCCCAAACTGTTCAGAAATCACATCCACTCTCAAGGCTGTATGCTTGCTAAGGACCTTGGTTTCTTCCCCTTTGGAGTACTTACACACAAGCTGGTAAAGCAAGAGGTATCTTTTACAAACTACTGCAAACATGTTAATCAGTGCCTTATTCCTACTGAACTTCCTCCAGCTGATGGGAAACAAAATGGAAAAGCAACCCAAGTTACTGAACTCCTTTGGTGAAAAACGGCTTAACCAGTCACCTGGAGATGTCTCCAGCAAACAAAACCCCAGCTGGTCCAGAGCTGCCTCCACTCATTTGCAGTGCTGATGCATCGTGGCCAAAAAGCTGCTGAACTTCAACCATCTCTGCAGTACTTGTTCCCTTCACCTTTTATGCAGGGCCCCAGGTAATTGCAGCACAGTTGGAACTACTGATTTTTATCTTTGCTGTAACAATGGCTAAAACAGATTTGTAAAGCTGATTTGTAATAGAGCAGAAAACACAGAGGCGTATTTTCAAAGACACTTGGTAGCCAGCAAAAAAAATGTCTGTTGATTTATCAACAAAATTTAATTGGCTTTTGTAAGCAGTGAGAAGTATTGATTCTGAAAATCAGGCACAGCAGGTACATCATTAGAATTTCAAGTTAGGAGATACAAATGATTATCTATTGGCTTTATGTAGCAGGTGGATGAAAAATTTATTAGAATGTACTGATTAGATCATAACTGGATACTATCTGACACTGAGTCTTGTTCATAACATAAAGTTGCACCAAAATGGCAAAACCAGAAAGATCAGAAGTACCAGCCCACAGCAGACCTAAACAGTGTGTACTATTGATGGATCTTCCTTCAAACAGGATGTGAGTGATGCTGCCTCAGTACATTCAAGGAGTTTTCATTGAGTATGGTCCACAACTTGTTTCAGAAATGGAGGACTTTTTACCATGTCACTGGAGGCAGGTTTTGCAACACAACTGTGTATGTAACATCTGATAGCACTTGTTGGTCAGCACCTGGCTTGCTCGCAGCTTGGCAGCTCTCTAACATACTCAGGCATATCATATTTTACCTTCTGTGCTATAACACACAGGCCATCTAACATACAGGACTAAGAAGCAGTGCTATTTATTCCTGAAAGGTATATTTACTCACATCTCTCCTCGGAAAGGTGCCCAGCAGCTTGTACTCCTCCCAAGGATATCCCTTGGAAGCTACAAAATCAAAGACAACCTGCAGCTTGCTGCTGGCCAGGAAACGTCGCTCAAAGAATTCTCCGCTGGGCGTCCGAATACGCAGTTTGCTGACAGACTCTGTGCTCTCCTCCTTTGGTTCAGGAGGCAAAGACTGCTCAAGAGAGAGCCTGATAGCCTGAGGAAGGAAAAATAACCGTTTAGGTTGCAATGCCAGCAACAGAAGAAAAGGACAGAAAGCTTTTCCTTCTATTCTTCTGGAACTTCAAGATGTTGTCACAGAGCTCCAGAGCTATAGCTCTCCTTTTTATCTCAATGACAAAATAATTTTTATTCAATCCTTAATAACAGCCCACCAGACAACTAATTAAAATAAATCCTTCTTTATAACACATATTATTAGGTCTACAGTTAATGCACGATGGGATACGTAATTTAATCATTTGGCAGAAAGCCCTGGGAAAAAAATGAATGAGAAAATAATTGTCAAGTGGCCAATTGCTTCCTTAAAGGGTATAAATTAAAAGGCAGTAAAAGTATTTCTTTAAATGCACTTGTCAAATTGCCTTCCTTTTGCAGAGTGTAATTGACCATTTGCAGTAGACTGGACCCTTAATGGCAGTTCACAGTGAAAAGAAATATATGCAAGAAATTTACTATAAATAAACTAAAACACTGTTAAAAGACACAATTAAAAATACGCTGAAGGTACATCAGATAAAAAAAAAAGTAGGAATAGTCAAAGAAGAAAACTGGCAGAACAGGAACAGGAGCTTAAAGATTTAAAGTAGGTTATTGTTATTAAGATGGTTCTAAGTACAGGCATGCACATTTTCTGCAATGATTTCCATGAAATCAGCCTCAAATTTGCAGTAACATTACATGTCTGAAAATGTGTATGATATTGCATGTAGTGCTGATGCCAAGATTTTAAGGGCAGGACCAAGGTCTGTGTTCTCTGTCCTCTGCCTCTGGGAGCTGCTACAGCACTAATACTTTGATCAGATTTCTTTTTTAAAAAGGAAGCCTAATATTAGACTGCTGAACAAGGCGGGCTTGATTTTCAAGGGTACTGAGTGCTGTCAGTACCCATGGGCAAGCATTGGCATCTGTTAAAATCTGATCCTACTTAGAAGCAGCTGTTACTGTATCACCTCTCTTAAGGCAGCACTTAATGAGAAGGTAAAGGAATGGAAAAAGCAGCACAATCACACTGCCTCCCCCAAAATGGCCCTAAAAGACAATTTTTCAAACTAAAAAGGCAGTCAGGCAGGGATTTCCCCAGGTTTTCAAGAAACTTTCAAGATACACAGTTGCTATTCGTGCCTTTGAAAACCTCTCCAAGGTCATTTAGTAACAGAAACGGATGGAGGGTGATTATATTGCAGAGAAAGGACTGGGCAGAAGCAAGATTACAAAGGCTTTTAAATAGTCTACTTCTTACACACGCACCTCTGAGCAAATTATATCTCAGTATAAATATTTATACATAGAACTTGAGTTCATTTTTGCTCATCTACTATGAGATTATATTTTAAATAGATTCTATTTTAATTTTCTCTCTCTCCATTCTCAACCACCTGCTTACTATCTTGCTGTTTTGACATTTCCCCACACAGTATAACAACAGATGCTACATTATTTACTGAACCCAATCAATTATATTATAGCAAAATAAACAACAGTAGCTCATTAGAACTCTTTTCTTTGTGCAAAGAGTGCGTCGCTCCCCAAAGTAACCAATCTCCAAGGCTTCAACATAAAATGGCAATTTACAATGGATATTCTGGACCAGCAAACCAAGTCAGAAAACAAGGATGTGATGGATCACATTAAAAACTCTTGGACCTGAACAAGCAATTTCAGTTTGTTGATAAAAAGATGTTCAGTATGTGAAGAGCTCAACAGTCAGATTTTAAAATATGAACTGAACATAAAGGCACTTCTGTAAGTAAACACTGTTGCAGAACAATTCAGTACAAGTAATCTGTATACTTGAAAATGGGGAGTGTTAGTAAACATTATTGTTAAAATCCCTTTTGTTCTACTAAGCAAACAGATCCTATTATTTTCATTACTGCACTCTGCATTAAAACAGGGAAGCCCAGGTATATTTTGATAACATGGACCAATCTTGCAGCCTTTGCATAAGAAAACCATTTCCAAAAGGCCAAGGTATCAGAAAAGGTTCAGGAGCAGATATAATAAAGCAGAAGTAATCATTGTTTCTATGCATGCAAAATTACTTAGAAAAGAAAAACAACTTTTTACTTGAGCCTGAGTGTGAGCTGATTGCTCAACAGCCTTGTTACTGCTACAGTACTGATTTAATGTTCGATTGCTATTAACCTCACAGAATTGCTGCCTTAAAATTATTCTTGACACAATTCTCACAGTCGAGCTTTGTACATTGCTCCTTCAGTTGTGCTTTAGCTTCCACCTTGGCTTATGCTAACAACAGGAGCTAAATAAGTCACCAGGTACTGTAGGATAAGAAAGAAGTGGAATGCATCCTTCCCAACCGTTGAATACCATTTGGACTGAATTTAGTATTTACACCACAGCACTGTTTGAAAGGCTCTCGAATGCTTAAATGGTTCAGGGTTTTCCACGTAATTATCATGGTCAAAAATATATATGGAAATGCATTGCTCGTACAGTTTGTTCATTGGGTTTATGTTATCATCAGGGAATAATAAATGTGTTCATAGCCAACTTTTTTGCAGTTGTATAATTCAATTCTTTCATACATCAGCAAAGTACACAAGACTGAAATATCAAGTATACAATTAAGTCACATTTAGGGAGGGATAAGCAAGGCTGTGATTTATCAGGATTCCATGAGGTCCAAGGACTTTAACTAAGTGGAGAACTAAATAAGAATATAATTTCAAATGTCCTTAATCCATAAGTGTCAAAGAAGTTATATTAAGTCTACCAAAACAACTGGAACTCTGATATTTTATATAAATTAATAAATATTAAAGAATTTTTATAATTTATTTATATTTGATATAATACTGTAAACATACTCAGGAAATACATATTCAATAGGGATGCTGATATAGCTTTGTATTCATTAGCAACTTTCTCAGAGAATCTTCTATGCCTAGAACTCAAAGGACAACCCCCAATCAACTCTGATTTCAGCCAAGTCATTTATATATTAATATCACTTCTATTTTGAAAAATTTATTTAAGGGTTTCAAAGTCATTTTCAAGTATCAGGTGCATTTCACAGCAGTTCTGTAAGGATTTATATGTCAGGAACTTCACAGAACAGCTGAAAATGTTTTAAAGACTAGTCCATTTTAGGTGGTGGGAGTTTGGAGGAAGAAAGATGGCTGTACTCCAACCTTTTCAGCAAAAAAGAGGAAATCACTAATGTAAGTAAATTTGTGTACATGATGCTTTATGTAAACACCTACGTACACAGACAGCTAGGACAGGAGCTAACCTAGACCCTGAAAGAGGCTGCAGGAGCCATCTCTGACAGGCACTGGGACACTGAGAACCCACAAAACTAAAAGAATCTACAAAATAACCATTTGAGGAACAGTACTCCTCACAGCACAGAGTTTCTCTTTTTTTATAGAGGCCAGGAGACAAAGTTTTTGTTTAAACAGAATTTTCATTCTGAGGAAGATTTTGTATAACACATTTTAGACATTTTTAAAAGTACTGCAAATTCAACTTTCTAGATTTTGGATCTTATTTCCTTTTTTTTAAAGTGTTTTGTCTCCCAAATTAAATTTGGCAACTTGTTTGATCAATATTGCAGGTAGACTTTGTGCTACTTCCTGAAAGAAATGAAAGGGCTCCACAGTATGTTTTTAAAAGGAGTGGCTGTAGAAAAAGGTTAGAGGTTCCCAAAGATTCCACCATTTGTAGAGCTCATTTCATGGATCTCTTGTGAGCAGGCTTGTCTTATACCTGGCTGAAATTGAGATCCAGATGACAGAACAGAAAAGCTGTTGAACAGTGGATAAAAATGATTTAGCTCACTATGTTTCACATACATATGGTAAGAAATCAGTAAGAAGAAAAAGTGGTCTCACAAAAAGTATACTTTCAATTAAAGTTGCAGTGTGGTTGAATGGCATCTGCAATGTTCATAAGCTTCATGAATTCAAATTTGTGAGAAAAGGTAAAACATCCCACCTCACGTTCTTCTTCCTGTTCTTTCCGGATTTGTTCCAAACGAAACTGCTCTGCCATTTCTCTCTCTTGTGCTTCCCTCTAACAAACACAAAGGGCAATCACACATAAATACATGATAAATACAAATGCAGAGGCATTTCTCAACATTTCTGTAAAATTAACATATGAAATCAGGTATTTATTACATGATCTTCTCCTACCATTCCTTTCCCAACTTCTATTATTAAGTGGGTGAGGACTGCTGTAGCTAAAAGATGTAGTCAAGTCTAGTCCTAGTCACTTTATCTGGTGCCTCTGCACCAGAGAGCATTCCCAAACTGGGGAGCGGTTCCCATTCCCAACCCATCACTCCTGTGGCCACTTCCCCTCACACACACCTTGGCTCTGTCAGCCTCCAGTGAGATGCGATACGCTTCATCCTGCTCTCTTTTCACATTTTCTCTGGCTTCACGTTCATCCTAAACAAAAAGAAAAAAAACAAAAAAAAAGGAAACAAAAAAAGTCAGCAAACAGTGGCCAGTATGATATATAACTTCATGTTCACAAGCAGCCTTTAGCCCCAGTGACTTCAAAATCACCCGTCTAACTGGTGCTAGGAGAAGTAAGTTCAGAGATGCCTCAAAGATGACCTTGGCTTTAAAAATCACAACTTACCTGAAGCTTAGATTCAATTGATATGTCCAAGCCCTGGCCTGAGGGCTGGATCTGGCACCCAGGTTCTCCATCCTGCTGTCCTTATGAGGGCTGTGGCAGGTGCAGAGCCCGGGAGTGGAGCTGCCTCGTGGGGAGGAGGTGACTGGAGGAGTGTGTGTGTTTGTGGGCTGCTGCAGGGAGGATTTCACTCCTGCAGCCAACAATTTGGATGGTCTTGTAACAGGGAAGGACAGACCGTGGTTTAGAGGCTGAGGCTGGACTTTGATTTGCTCTCCACTCAGCCTGAGAGTGGGTAATGGCTTGTCCTGCCAGAGAAAGCTCTGCTCCCACATCCTTCCTTGGTCAAAAAGCCCTCAGCAGGACCCACCCAGGGTCATGACTATTAAAACATCACCCACAGGCCTCAATTCAGAGTGTTGAATATTATACAGAGATGCAAAAGTAGCAAGTCCTGCTCTGAAGTGCCTCAAATGGACAGATGCAGGGAAGCAAGGAATAGGAGGCTGGTGTGTCAGCAACTTTAGCAAAGTATCTTATCAACAACCACAGCAGAAAGGAACAATGGTTTACTAAAAACACAGAAATGACAAAACGAAGCACCATCCATTCAGTGGAGGATGATGATGTGGATATGCCCAAAAGCTGGAATAACTGCACTGGGGTGATGTAAAATAAAGCAAAGTGTACAATCAATAGCTTCATACTCTGCCTTTGGAGCAGAGACAGCGGCTGCTCCCCTGTGTATCTCTTACATGCTCCTATCATGCTCCTCTTACATGTCATAATCCTCCCAGAGCCCTGCAGAGGCTGCACTGGTCCCTACAAAAATCAATAGGATTTAGCTGTGAGACTGCTGGTGGGCTCAGCATGGTCCCCAGTAACACAGCAGTTGCACTGGGACAATCTGTCCCCCGTGTCCCATGGAAATCAAAGCAAAAAAACAACTGCTCCTTGAAGAATTATATTAATTTTCCCATTCAGCTGCAACATTTATTCCACATAAAAGAATAATTTCTGCAAAGTAATCAATTTTCTCCCTAAAATGTCACTATTTGGCAAAAACTCAGTTCTAAATGGGAGGCGCTCAAGCTAATTGCAATTATCATGACATACAAACATGCCAAAGATGCTCCTCAAACAAAACTTGAGCATATTAGTGGTTAAATCACTAAAAGTAGCATGCAACCACAAGAGGAAAGGACAAATTGAAGGGAAAGCCAAATTCCAGTTGGAAAGCAGCAAAATCTTCTCAGAGGAAATGCTTCTTCCTTCCAGAAACAGCACCCAAAGTTATTCTACAATTACTGTGTTCTGAATTTCATTCACAGAAGATGTAGAAACCCTCACTTTGTTCAGCAGAGCTAAAACATGAGTAGAAGTAATTCTTGCACACAAGTCCAGTAATGCCTAAAAGAACACTGAAAGATCAGACACAACTATTGCAACTACAGGCTCTTCATCAAAGACTGCTAGCAATGAAGAGAGAGTTACTGTAGTTTACCAAAAAAGCCCCAATCACAAACTAAAAAACCCACACAACCCCCCCCAACCCACCCAAAATAAACTTTCAAAAAGTAAAATTTAAATTTTATAAAAGCTACTACAACTCACTCAAAATATATATACTAATCAGAGTTACAAGGAATTGACTACTGGCTTTTATTTTATGTTTTACAAACTGTCTAGAAAATTCCAGGAAGTTATTAGAAGTCACTTGTGATGAGCACAGGATTCATTTACCTACAGAGAGCTTCACTGAAGATTTTTTGAAATAGGTTTAAATTTTATAATCTGGATGACAACTGTAAACCATACAGATGCTATAGATTCTACAACCAGAACTGAAACACAAATTCCAGGTATTAAAAAAAAATAAATTCTTTTCTCCCTATTCATTGCAGTTATCATCATCCTAAAAGTGGATTATGAAAAAGATGTCAGGAATGTGAAGAATTACCACGCATGACTGCCTGGTCCTCGTAGAAATATGTGAGCCACATCTAAAAATAAATGATCACAACACCAAGTTTTACACTGCATTGAAACAATACTGTTCTTACTGAAACAGACCTCAAAAACAAACCTGGAAACCAGATTTCTTCAGGGAAATTTCTTCAGCAGGTGTAATCCCATGAAATACCTCTTTGTACCTGCTTCTGTGTTTTGCTAATATGCTCACACTCAACCAGGATCATCTCCTCCCCAGAGTTTATGACAAAACTGTAGCATTCTTTGGTTCAATTACACCTT
Organism: Pachyramphus minor; assembly: GCA_013397135.1. Classification (NCBI taxonomy): domain Eukaryota; kingdom Metazoa; phylum Chordata; class Aves; order Passeriformes; family Tyrannidae; genus Pachyramphus; species Pachyramphus minor. Next base: position 1,959,328 of record VYXB01004451.1, read on the forward strand.
GGGCAAATTCTAAACACTAGATAAAGCAGTTCTCCTTTTTGTAATGCAGTTCTCCCTTTTGTAAGCAGTTTCTTAATTTAGTCATCTCTTCCTCTAGAGAAAAACCACATTAAGTACGAGGATGACTCAAGTTCACCAGAGAGCAACAAAAGAAAATTTGTAATATTGAAAACCAGGAAAAACAGAAAAAATACTTTGCAGAGAATCTTTCATAGCTCTAACAACATGTGAAGAAGAACAGACATGCCCCTAATAATTAATATAAAAAATGTCCTAAGTGTTATCCATCAATAAAAATTGAGGTAGCTGACAACTTTCCTGTTAAGACCCTACATAAAGTGTAGTATTGACATCTTCACAATGGTTTTGCAATGAAAGCAAAATTGCCACCTTGGTTTTTCAGGTGAACAGACACATCTTACCCCAGGCCTTCAAAAGCCTTCATCAGAAATGGAGGTTCCACAGCATTTGCGAATTCCACAGCAGTGACTGAAGCCTGGTGTGAATGTAAACCCAGGGGTCTTGGGCATGAGACAAGGAGACAACTCTCCTTTGCCCCTTGAAAGGGAAAAAGTCACAGATCTCTGCTTTCCCATTTTGACAGTGAGACAACAGGGGAACATTCATTCAATGGAAGGTTGATACTTTGAAAAGATTGCTTTTATCCACAGAATATATTTTTCAGCTATGAATTTTCTTTGCTATTCTGCATATTACAGATGCAAGTCAAAACAAAAAGAGCAAACACGAGATAGTTACAATGCATCAGAGAAAACCTTCTCCTGAGTAATACCCAGTACATCAAGACTAAGAAAAACCTACAGATAAGGTTAAGAAGAAATTTAGGATAACCCTCTTCAACAGTTACTCCCTAAACCATTGGTTGAAGTTACTTCTGAAGCATCTAATAACAGGCATTTTCAGAGGCAGGATGATGGAAAAAGATTTCTGATTGAATTCAGGACAGCAATGCCCTTTATTCCTGCAAATTCTACAAGATAAAAATATACAGTATATTTGGTTTTTGGATAGGATGTTTTGCTGGAAAAGTCAGCATTGGCCCTTCTGAGTTTTTTCCCCCACTATTTATTATTGTCATTTCTGAAGGTAGGATTTAATGATTTAACTCCAGGAATCAGCTTTGCACCTGATTTGTCTCAGGGAGCTGGGTATAACGTTATTGCCCATTGCCCTTTGGGACCAGGTTTACTGTGGAGTAAAACCAGATGACACAGAACTTGAGAAGACATTTCTCAGAGCACCAGCAAATAAAGGGCTGTTACAAGAAAGAAAAAAAAGTGTATTTACAAATGCTGAATGCTTATCTGAAAGACAGTTCATTTCACTGAACCACTCCTGAAATTAAAATCTGCAAATGCTTAAGGCTATTCATGGGAGCGTTAAAGAGAAACACCCCTTTGTCGAAACAAACCAGTGCAAGAAAGGCATTAATTTGACTCACTAAGATGACAGACTTGCACATTGTATAACTTAAACATACGTGATGGGGAATATATGGCAGGAAAAAGTGTACACAGAGTGTGTCAGGCATATGAGAACGATGAAGACAAAGCAAATGGACATTTTAGTGGTGGCAGAACTACGGCAGGAGGCAGGATGGGGCAGGGCAAGGGGGCAGAACAGCAGAAAACCACCAGAGGGTCCTGCTTGTCCATAGTGAAGGCTGAAAACCCAGTTCCAGATACTGATTTTTTGGGAATTAACTCAAGTGACAAGAAAAAAAAACCAAACCCAAAGCCTTTAAGAAGTCCTGCAGTGTCTTTCCCATGGGAAACGAGCCAGACAGTCTTGCCACAACATCTGCCCAACTGGGCTGATTATTCACTGACTGGAGCCACCAATGTGTATAGTCTAAAAGCCACAGGAATTGAAGATATTATATCTTCCCTCTGTCTTTCCTCTGTCATTACCTTGCATTTTGTCAAAGTTGTAACTATGCTGTAAACTCCTGAAGGCAGCACTGGTGTGCCACTGTGGTGAGGTGCTCAATGGGAAGCCCGTCGTTTGGGCTGCTATCACATTACAAATGCAAAATTGGAAAATTTAATCAAATAAACTTTGATTACTGTAGTTTAATTAGTTATAACTAGTAATAATTAGTAAATGTGCTAATTGGATTTTTGAGGGGTTAAATCCCAATCTTTGTTAGGTGGTTGTCATCACCATAATGCTTTTGCGCTTCGGAATTTAATGAATTTCATGTATTTATGCTCATAACCTCTTGCTGTGCAAATACTATATACCATGATACACATGACAGTGTTAGATGGAACACACGATTATCCAAGGTATACAGATGCCTGATTTCTACTGATTTTAACGTGAGCTTCAGTCCCTAGACAGAAATTGCAGGTGTCTCTTGCAGAGATGATGGAAGCATTTGGGCCATCCTTTAACTGGAGAGCACAACTGTGGGCAAGGAGTGCAGAAAAGCAACTGGTCTGAAGGGACAAAAGATGAACAGACCACAGATTAGGAGAAAACACATTAGGACTGATCCTCTCGAGCTTCCTCTGTGGCTCTGAAATGTATCTTTTGAAGAGGAAAGAGAGGTGTTGGAAGCTAAAACTGCTAAAATGTCATATATATATATATAAAAAAAGGAAATAAATTCTTTATATTTGAGAGCAGTGAGGTAGAAAATGAGGAAGAGGCATGGTGACACCAAGTTTCTTGCTGCACAGTTATGAAATAACACTTGGTCAGTAAAGCCCCAAAGTACTGTGGCAGGGAAAAGAGGGTGAATGTATGTTGCTGGTCTGGAGTTTTGGTTTTCTTTCACATGTTTTTTAAATCTCCACCCAGATATTGATCAGGAAGGAACTATCTTTTCTTCATGCTGTAGTAGTATCTAGAAAAATGAGATGTCACCTAAGAATAGAGAGCAAAGATGGTGACCCTGCAGGTCTACATTTTTCTACAGCTTATCTTCAGTCAGAGTCTGTTTATAATAGTTTTTCCAGTTTAAAAATTCTCAAGTGCCTCTCTTTTACACTAAAGACCAGTGTGTCAGCAGGCATAGTTTATAGTGAATTGAAGGTTTTAATTGGTATTTGTTAAAATAAGGTCTCTGAAGTAATTGAGACCTTATTACAGTTCCACCTTGAAGTCTAATCCAAGAGCAGGAGTGCTAGTGTTGCATAACAACAAAAATAAACTCGACGAGAGACCTACTGTTACTTAAATGTGGACAAGTTGGACCAGTCGTGTAACAGTCAATGCTTCTACAGTAATAAATGTTGACAGCAAAAATAAAAAGAATGCATTACTGAGGCATCATCAAATGAGCCCTGTCACTACATGGAAACTCCACCCTGTATAAGCTTGTCAAAAAGTGTTACTGTAATCCTTTGAGAAGCCTCCTCCTCAGGCAATGGAGAAAAAATGTTCAGGATCGGCCCAGAACAGGTGTGTTGTGCTGTAATGCCAGGATTTAATCTCAGATCTCTTCACATTAATCTCACAAAGGAACTAACTTGGATCTATTCGGGCCCATCACGCCATGCTGAGATGATTATTAACTATCCAATTAAAGTAAGCAAGCTATCAGGGTGTTTAAAAACAGACATTCCAGGGCGTACAATATTTTACAACTATTATTTGTTTTCCTAATCTCAGCAGCAGGCACTGACACTTAAGAGGAACTGATACTCAAGAGGAACTGATACTACATGCTCTTTTCAAAGTCAGTCCCCGAAAAATCTCAGTTCACACCCTGATCAACAGTGGCTGGTTGTCCCTGCTCTGAGACTCCCTCTCTTGCTTACAGGAGAAACCCCTTAGTGACGTTTATTTCCTCTTTGGAAAAACCCCCAGCACCACCACCTGAGCAGTAGCTGAGGTATCAGTGTTTGTAGTGGTGACCAGAGAAGCAAACATAGTCAGAAAAAGAAAATACATCCACCAGGTGCATTAAATAACTGGTGTAGCTACAGAATAACTCTGCATAAACAGCATGAGGCTGGAATTCAGCCTCCAGACCTGACTGCACTGGGAAGGGTGGGATTGTATCCTGGCCAACTGGCCTCACTGCTGCTGACACCACTGAACCAACCATTGAATTATCCATTGTCCACTTCTTATCAGAAGAGCCACATTAACACATCACTGTGCTGCTCATCAGTTTGCTATTTGTAGCTTGTTAGTACAGTAATTTAAGGAGCAAACTTATAAAAACAGACAGCAGGACCCCTAGCTCATGTACCTACAATGACATGTCAACAGTGTTGTCCCAAAGAGGCAGGAGGTTTCCAAAATGTCATCTGGACAACACAGCAACAGCTCATGACTGACTCAGAACCCTGGAGGGGCAGTGAAAAGAGGGTGACAGCAGACTGATCTCCCTTTAAGGAAGCCTGGGAGAGCAAATGGGTCCTGACATTACACACCACCATACCTCAGGACAGGTGTGTTGGATTACTATGAATACACATATGCATCTCAAAGTTTTTAAGGTATTTCTTTGGAGACTATGTAAGAAAAGGCTTAATTAAGTGTAATACACAAATCTAAAAATTAAATCGAATTGCTAGTTAAATGATGGTATTTTAGCACTTGGCATTACAGAAACATGCACCAGATTTGCCCCATTAAGATTTTCTGAGACTAAACTGGTACATTTTACCAATACATGGATACAAAAGCTAAACATACTACTACCACCAGCTGAGGTGAGCAGGTGATGCTGTTCTGAGCATCCTGCCCACACCATCAGTCCATGGTCAGCGACAGGGAGCTGACTGTAGCTATGGAGCTGATTGTAGCTACAGCCAATGTCATGGTGAACACCTGTACCATTAGCTGGCAGTGGGAATAGTCATCCTGTACTGAAATAACCATCAGAGGGCACTGCAAAACATGCTGTGCCAAACAGGACTGTGCAATAGCTGTGTTTGAACCTTTCAAGTGCATGCAAATTAAAAATTCAAACTAGAGAAGTTCAGCTGCATAAACTCACTCATTAATGACTTCATGCTGTTATTTACAAATGTTTCCAGTTCTGTTTCTCTCTCACACACACTTCTGTTTACAGCAACACTATATAGATGACTTCTCTTTTTAAAGCACAAAGGAATTTTTTGCTTATCTTCTTGCGGTTTTACGATGACTTATTGTTGCTATTAAGAAAACAGTAACAGAAACCGGACTCTGTATCCTGTTTGTTTTTCTAATATTTGGGAAAAAATTGCACCCACTGCAGTAACATCTTAAAAAAGAAAAGGTGGTGATGTTTGAACACTTGAAGTTGTCAAGTACAAGGCTTACAAGAAAGCTACACATTATGTAGCAAACCACAAAAAGGCAATATTTTGTTCTCAGGCTAAAGCCCTCTATTGAGTCCAGACTGCTTGTCAAATACTCCCTCTCTGGAATAGTAACTTCATAAAGCAAGGTTATTTTTTATTTTTAAACTTCCTGCTTCAAAGGCAAAAGTGCCTGAGATCACCTTTTCAGTGTGCTTGTAACAAGTGGAGCCAAGGTGTAAGTATATATCTTATTTGTGTATAGAACCAATAGTGTCTGGAAATCTACCCCAAAAGTTTATGGAATTTTCTATTAGTTTTCTGAATGTCAAAGTGTGTTAGAAAAAGCTCCTTTTGGGGAAGAAATGTCACTGGTGCTCTCAGTGACAGAAAAACAAAAGAAGAAGAGTACAGAAGACTTAGACAAAGGCCGATTTTTGAGGAATGTATAAAGATTTATTTTCCATTCTCCTACATAGGTAGAACACTAGGGATAAGAAGCTAGGAGACAAACAACCCCATCGTGGGTCTGGACTGTCACTGCTCTTGGTCATCCAGTGAAGGACTGAGAGCAGCTCAGGACAGGAGCCAGTTCCCTGTTCTTCGATTGTGGCCCCAAGGCCACTGAATCTCCTCTTGCTTTAATCTTCATTGCCCTTACACCCAGCTGCAAATCCACTTGGTTTTATGCTCTTAGGGCAGGTCTATCACTGTCTCTCCTGCCCTCACCTTCTCTCCCCTAAACACTGGTGTTCCCTGCTCTGGCCAACTGTTCTGGTGCCCTGGTCCTCCCTCTGTTCCAATCCTATCACTCCTAGTTTCTTCTCCTGCCCCTTTTCTGCTCTTATCTCTCTGCCTTGATATGCTTTTCTTTCCCTCAGTTTCATTCCTTTTTATCAACTTCTTATAGTTTTTAATTCTGAACCTCTCTTAGAACTCATCTGTGATGTTAATTTTACCTTCTTATTAAAGCATTAAGAAAACTCCCATACCTGACATATTCCTGTTAAAACGCAATAAAAAATTCAATTATATTGTGCCTTGGATTTTTGTTGTAATCCTCATATTTAAATTTGTGTTCAGTATTAACAAAATTAACGTCAATTTCTTTTACCAATGAATTACAGGTAGCATTAATAAAGAAGAAAAAGTGAATGACAGGTATTGTGCAGATACCATGCCTTCATATTATAATCAGTAAATCTTGTACTAATGAGACACAAAATTTAAATGTGAAGAATGTGTTTAGTCAATTATTGTCAATCAATGTCTATACAACAGGATAAGAATAATCTTGAATGGCAACACACCTATTATTATAAATTCCTAAGTACTTCATTACTTCAAAATGTCACTCTCAATTTATAGAGTAACAGATAAAGATCTTTCAGCTGTATTCCTCACTGTGTCTACTTCTATGTAATTGAAACACTGGTTTTGAGAAGTCTTGTCATCACTTATACGTTCTGCATCGTTCTGAATGGTGGTTCAGTACTGGTGTACTGGTTAAAGTTGGTTTCAGCCCACTTTTAAATATATACATTTAAGACACATTAATCTATTTTTGGTTTTTTTCTATCTGTGACTTGGAGCCGGTCATTGGGAAAAACTCTGATTGTTGTTTCCTTGTGTGAACACATTAAGCTCTATAACACCACTATAATGTCAACTACTCACCACTAATGTTCAGGAAAAGGAAAGAAGCTGAAAACGGCAAGACCAAAAAAGAGGGGTTGTTTTGAGAGACCCAAATAAATATGCAAAGGAGATTTAACCTTTTTAATTTCTGGTGATGGAAGAGACACTATAATACACCATAACCAACTCCACTAGCTAAAAAACATCCTGTTAATTTATATCCCCAGTGATCAGTGGAAGCCCGTAGGTATCTGCAGTAACTTTCAACGCTCACCTCATCTTTTATGTCTTCCTGCTGCTGGGCACTGAAGATCTCCATTGCAGCCATCAGCCTCATCATTAGCTCATCTACTGTTGTGTTACCTAGCAACAAAGGAAGATAGCTGAACTTCATTTCATTAAAGTTATTAAACAAAAAAGAAGTCATTTTAGAATTAATCCATAAGAAATAGCCAGACTTAAAAAAAAAAAAAAAAAAAAGACAGCATCGAAAATGCAAATATCTCAGTAGAATGCTTTCAGCTTGCCTTTTTACTGAAAATTCAAAATTGTTTTTACTATCAAATATTGATCATAGGCTAAAATTTCAGGGGGTGCGAATCTGAACATCTACTTTTGTCCTTCCATGAAATAACTCTATTTTTTATTTTAATCACTGATGTTAAAGGGAAGTAATAGATCTGTGATTCCCTGATGTGAAATTGATTTTACAGTTTCAGAATTCCCAGGTATAATCAGGGAGACTGAAGCAATTCCTTAGTCAGGTAACAAAAGGTAGGATGACAGCAGCAGCATCCAAGTGGACTGGTTTAAAAAAAGGAAAAAAACCAGAATACAATGATAGAATGGATATGTGTGCATGCATTTTATTCAGATATAACTAGTAGTAAAATTTCAAATACTATAATATATTCTCTTCAGTGTATTTACTTCTGATGAAATTTGCAAAGCTAATAAAGCAGAAAAGTAAGTCATCCATATATATAGCAAGAAATAGAACACATATATAGGAAAATAGATACCTTCTCATATTTTTCTCCCACTGTGCCTCCAGTCTTCAATAAGACTGAAAGATTAGTTTAATTTCCTCCCAAGATGCTTCTTTGGTTTCTCTTTCTAAACCAAAGACTAGACTACCCATTAGAGCTGCCTTGTCATAGTAGTTAATAGGTCTTAACCATGAGAAATGGTCTAAAACTCTAAAGTCTTAACATCTGCCTGCCTGAACAGCTGTTGGACCATAGCAGAACAATACCAACAAGAGCTGGATTTATACTGGTGATGCTGGTCAGAGTTTTAAAAAGAATAAACTAACCAGAAGCCGCAGTACCACTAAAGAAAACAAAACTGTCCCCATAGTTTCCAACCCCAGTAAAAAAAAAAAAAAAAAAA
>VYXB01004451.1:1968725-2003725 GCA_013397135.1 Pachyramphus minor
AGCATTTCCTAAGGCTGAATCTCCTCAGGAAAACAAGGAGATTACAATAAAGATTGCTAGATATAAGCAATAAATAAATGAGGACACAGTGTCATGAAGACAAACTTGTGGAGAAAGCAGAAGAAATAAGAGGCAGCCATTCTTTGAAGTGTTCTAATTTGAAAAGTTACTGAGAACAGCAGTCAAAGGGCAGCACTGCACATCTAAGTCATCTTGCTTTCAGCAAAATCAGAGGAATGGTTATGCCAAGAAGTGCTCAAGTAAGCCAGAAAGCTTCACTTATGTGAGATTATATTGGTCACTTAAATCTTGATCTGATTTGGGGAATCAACAATGCAGGTAGATCTGAAAAAGCAACTCATGTTCAAATATTAGCCCACCACATGCAACAGGAGGACACATATTAACAAGGAACTACACACAAAGTACCAACTGCATTCTGGCAATATGCAAAAAGTGCAGCCAAAATCTTCTGAAAATCAGGGATTTGCCTTGACGTAAATTTGGAAAACTAAGTGTAGCTCCTTCCTTAGAAAATTTGGCTTCCACTTAAAACCAAAATCTTTATCTATAATTCTGCTACAGTCACGGCAACTTCAATCTCTAATACCATGTCAAATAAATACATTTATGAGTAGTAGATGTTTATATCCTGGCAACTGGAAATGTCCTCTGCAAAATAAATTCATATTCTGAACATCTTAAATGAGAAACAATTAGAAAAGATCTCTTGTAACAGTTTCCACACTCATGTAAGGAATATTTTTAATATAAAGTGAGAACTGTACCTTGTATTACATTCAATACTTCATTAGATGATCGTTTTCCCATAATAATAAGGAAAAGTGGAAACTGGTCTGTCTTCTGAGTTCGAATTGTTTGGGCTACAACACTCCCGAAGTGTCTAGTGCACATCGTCAGAAACCTTGGGGGAAAAAAACAGTTAACATTGTAGAGGTGATTTTGAAGTTAAGTTTAAAAAAAAAATTATGCTAAACGCAGCAGTTTAACTGAGTGTTACCTGCTATTTAACATGGAGGCTTCTTCATTCAATTCTAGAGCTCTTTACCTCTTTTTATGATGAAGTTATTACAATATTTACAAACATGATAGGCCCAGATTGTCTAAATGAAAACAATTAACAATTGCTTGAGATAGTGCTTTATTTGATGGAGAATTATATTTCCTGTTACACTACTCTGCAGGCTATAATTCAAAACTACCCCCAAAATAATCATGCTAAAGCAATTGTTAAAAACTTCTAAAGAGAAACAAAGTAGAGCTGCAATCTAATAAACATGGTGAAGTATCAAAACAGTAGATTTCATACTAAAGTGTAATTTAATAATGAAAGATCAAGAAATCAGTTTTATCAGTCACAGAATTAAAACACGGTACTTCAGAATTGTATTTTCTTTTGTACTAGTGCCCTGCCAGTGACATACTTAGCAGTGTGGTCTAAAAAACAATAATTCTAAGCTTTTGACCAAAAAAAGCTCTTGGATATTAGCATACAGAAGTCTAACATTAGTATTCTTAACACGATCTTGAATAAATGAAAAAACTGATAAAGCTTTTCTCTTCCATTAAAGGACTGTTTGAAATTAGCATTTCTTTCAAGAGAAAAGGGTAGCTTATGATATGTTTTCAGATCTGATGGTAAAAAGTAAATGTCATAATAATAATGAATTATGAAAGACCAAATGCAAATATAGAATGCTTTAATAAGATCCAATTTAATAAAGTCTGTAAAAATAATGGACTTTTAATAACACAGGTCACAAAAGGCAAAACAGTGGAAATTCTGAGGACTAGCCACTGGTACAGGCTTATTAATTCTTAATTATGTTCATGAAAGGCAACTTAAATCGTGTGTTTTCTTATGCCTTATGATAATATTTTAGGTAACAACTACTCTGAAATGTATGCTCTAACTGAAGAGCAAAGTCCTATTGTCACATGCATTAGAGGCCAAATCTATTTGAAAAGACAAACTGCATTAAAATGTCAAGTGCTCCAAGTAATTTCTTCTCAAAGATACTGAAAAGATTAAAAATTGTAATTTTTTTAATCAATATATATTGTATCTAATAAAATGGCTAAAAATGGGTAAACCTGACAAGTACAGCATTGGGCTTACTGGAGGCACTGAAGTACTAAAAAAACTCTTCTCAAAGACAATTTCTACTGTAACTATGGCTGCAGTTGGAGGGAAGGCAATGAGCAAGTGAGTATTTCAAAGCCATAAATGCTCCTCCTTAATTCTCTGCCTTTTGCAGTTCAGAACAATCATGCACAAAGACTATGTCAAAAAAGCCTCTGCTATATTGGAAACAGCTAAAGACACACCATCAGGTAAGGATAAAAAAAGTGCGTGTAAAGTCTGGACATAGAGACTCTTAAGGTAAATAATGTTTTTTGATGTTTTCTTTTCAAGGTGGGAACAGGTGAGTGAAATCTTGGCCTCACAGAAGTCAGTGGTGACCTTTCATGGCAAAATGACCTATAGGAGTTCAAAGTTTCACTCCTGGAAGTAATAAAGACAGTGGACAACTGAACTGAATTCTTGAGACTTGTGTACTAAAAATGTTTAACAGTCTTCAACACAGCACAAAAGAAAGGCACTCAAGTTTCATGGAAAACTTAACTAATGTTGTATTTTTTTTTCTTTTTCTGCCTTTACTGATTCTGTATTTGCAGACCTTTTTATGGTATTCCACATTCATAACCAAGGAAAAAAACTCTTCCGTGCTAATATTTACTATTAGAAGTATGGGAGTAGGACCAAAACAATTTGGTGCAATAAGCAGTATCTTACTCTGTACATCACTAAGAAGGGATTTTCTCACTTTCATCTGAACAGAAGTGTGCCAGATCTTTCAGTGGCATCTCCAGAGTTGCCAAGAGGCCCATGGAGTCCATCAAAGAGCCAGATGTCCCTCCAGGGAAAACTGTTTTCCACAACACGCTGGATTACTGTGATCTCCAACCAACAGTGGAAATAGAGGAATGCTGCCAGAAAGGGAGGGCATATGGCACCCTACTCTCATTTTAAAATTACAAAAATATTCAAGGAGGGAGAAATATGAGAAAGGCAAAGAAACGAATTTTATGAAGGAAAAATCTGCTTAAAAATATTTTCCAAAGCTACTAGAATAAAGTTCATGAAGAAAAGTAACAGTTCTGGCAGACAGCATCATTTCCTTCATGACTTACTATCAATTAAACCAGCAGTTAAAGCTACAGAACAAACAGGGACACTGATCCATGGGTTGACAAACACAGAAAAAAAAAAAGATAAACTTATTTTTTAAATGTAAATTGAACAGGTATTAATTCTTAGACACACCTTACTCTGCAGTTGAAAGTGGCACACAGGAAAAATTATTCTGGTGCCATGAAGATGTTAATTTGGGGAGTTGCTGATCCCTGCACTGCAGTTACCCTTCCAGGTGCACTTTGAGATAACCTGTGCAAGGAGTCATCAGCTCTCAAATGTATGGAAAAATGTATTAAGATAAACATTTAAAAAATGCATAGGATTTTAGATCAATTTTTTTAAATTTTCTATACCAACACAAATTACAGAGACCTGGTTATTTGTTACAGTCTTACTCATAAAAATTCCTGTAGTTACTTTTTGGTTTTGTACTGGTAGGAAAACTTCGGAAAAGTTTCCTCCTTAAAATGAGGCCCTTTGGCACATGCTGCCCTCTATGCTTCTTGAAAAGGATGTTTTAACAGGAAGGATGAACTGGAGATGTTTTCTGCTTTATCATCTCAGCCTGAATTCCTCCTCAAAAAGCAGCAGCAGCAGAAAATCTGACAACCTCTTCTAAACAATCTGTTCCCTTCCCGTCTGAACTGGCATTCAGTATACAACCAGGCTGATTTTGGGTCAAAAAAGCATGATTTATTTATGGCCCAATAATTCACAAAGTTAACCCTACATGAAGAAACTTTAACACTTCAGAAATGGGTTCAAAAAATGCAACTTCATTGTTGAACATGAAGAAAACAGTTATGAGTATTAAATATGCAAGATTTCTGATTATTTTAAATAATGATTATATACTGTGCAAAGTCAACATAAGATTCATTCAAATGTTAATGTAAAAATAACATTTTTCTATTGGGTATTTACATTTTTAAAAGAATAAAAGCTGAGGTCCTGAATTGGCATATTAAAATAAGGTTGGTCTCCACAGTCCCCATTGCCTTACCCACATTGGTAAAGTGATAACTGTTGACTCAAACACAAGGAGGAATGAGCAAAAGATGCAAGGAATGTTTTAAAGATGGATAAAGCAGCCAAAATCAAATTAGAAAGGCATGTAATACTAAGGAATATCCAAGGTTTGCTACAGGTAGATTTAATAATAGTCTGGATAAGAACAAAGAGTGTGTTTAGTTACTTTACAGATGTCAGTAAAGTGGGAGAAGCTACAAGCACATTGGAAGTCAGTCAGAGAATTCAGATTAATCTTCACAAATCAAAGAATCATCCTGACAGGTAAAATGCAATTCCATAAGGTCAATGAAAGTCTCCAAACCAAAGGAACAATTGCACAAATACACCATAAGCACCAAGCAGTAAGAGAATATGACCAGATCCTTTCTCAAAACAGTCCAACAAGCCTGTCTTGATACCTGTTCTTCTGCCTTCACCTCTTTGGCACAGGACATTACAGAGTTTTATTTCACCTTTTCTGCTCAAGAAGCTTAATCAAATAGGTTGGAGCTTGAGAACAGTGGGACGGAACTTTCTTTGGGAATTGGTTTTATAGTGAGGACTTAAAACATGCTTACAAATGTATGAATTTAATTCCTGTGCTTTTAATAGCGTTTTTTTTATTTTTTTCAGATGACCTTAAAACATTGCTATAGGCATATAAACAGATGCACTGAAAACCTCTCTGATGTTATCAGAGAGGCTGCTTTCTATTTATAGTTGAATATTATAGACATCCATATCTTACTAATCACAACCAGATTAAAATGCCTTCTCTGCTGATTTTTACTTTCCAAATTTGGACATTTTTAGATTACTAACATGAAATTACCTTGAAGCACATAAATATTTAAGCAGGGATAGTTTACCTTTTCTGGTGGGTGTATAATAAACAGTTTAACCATCATCTATATACAGGCTGTTTTGTTCTCTATCTAAAGAGACAATCACCTTTTATCCTTTTCCCTTTTTTAGTTCGTTTCAGTGCTATTAGGAAACTATTCACAAGTGCAACCCCGAACAATACTATGCAGTAATTATGACTAAATGACAAAGAGATGCGAACAATTACTGAGCCCATTTTGAAACCCTACACTAATAAAGTCATTAGATGCTGCCCTTGCCATGAGCCTTCTAAAAGCTTCTGAAGTTACAAGAACACACGGCATTGTTCGTTAGGACAATTGCTGCTGGCAGAATGCAAACCTTGAGTTAAACCATGCTGCAAATTGATCTTGACATTCTGTTAAGACCGCCACTAAAATCAAAAGCAAAGGAGAAAAGGAGAAAATGAGCGGGTGAGATGTAGTCATGGAACAGAAGGGTTCCCTCCTCACCTTCTTTCCTCTTCCTCCTCAAAACAAACCATACAGAAAATGACAAACTCGCCTGGTGTTTGAGAACCTTTATTTTTAAAACATTAATTAGACTTTTGACCTGTTTTTATTGACTGGCACTGTATTGCTATTAAAGTAAATTAAATAAAATATTGCAGAATACAATGGAAAAGGTTTTCACACTGTTCTGTGAAACCTGTTAAGGATTTAGTGCCTAAAGAACACGTCCAACAGTTTTGCAAGCAACATATACAGAACCTGCGGTCACTCCCGAAGAGGCAGTGAGAAATTAACTCACCACATCCAGCTCTCAGAGACCCCACACCTGCAATATATTTGCTGAAGGATCAAATGGGATTGGGGAGCTGGAGTAATATGGTCAACTGGTCTTCATCCAGGCATGCATCATTCAGTAGGTTAGTATTAAGGGTCAGCAACTGTGAATATGGCTAATTACTTGATGACGGAAATTGCAGGTGAAGACAACCTGCTGCTGAGAAGAGCTTTAGTGAATTAACTCTTTCCTAAGCTTAAGCAAAGTGAAAAACTACCGTCTGAACATTAAAACTAACAAGTACCTGTCATCAGAGCTGAGAGAAGTTGGCAACGCCTTGAAATCCGGCGCCCAAGGGCAATGATATCAAAAAGCTAAAAAGCTGCTACAGACGTTCGAGTCACTGTCTTATGGTTTTGGCTTTGCTTTGCTTGGCAAACACGATGTATGCTGGAAATCTCTTAATATTATGCACTATCTATGTTTGTAGATGTTGTGTGTACAGTGTTAGGTGTAAGGCATGTATAGGTACATATGAATGTATATATATTACCATATATCTTTCTTGGATACAAATATACAGTGGAATATAAGAAGATCCAAAGTAAAAGATACACATGTAGCTTTGTGGCTTTTTTCCTCCTTTGATCATGATCAACAAATTACAAGAATATTTCAAACATATGCTCACTAAAGTCTAAACTAAAGTCTAAGCTATAGGGGATAAAGCTTTCATGTAGGTTCCTTATTAGTATTATAAAAACACCATGTTATTTTACTAAAGGAAGGCTAATTATTTAATTATATTAATTTCCCCCCTTTATTATGATTAATGAAAAGATTAATAATCACAGGAGTTACTCAGAGTAACTGCTCCCTTTCCTGCAAACCTTATGTCAGACGCAATCAAAACTTGGCAAAACAATACCTCCTCTTAATTGTATTAACTGGAGTTCTTATTCATTTTGACAAAGTACCAGTCCTGAGTTGCTGCAGTCTGAATTTTTAAAAAATTTGATTCCCAAAGTCATAATGCTTATGGTCTTGCAGTACTGCTAACAGGTACCTGATATTTGCACACAGTGCTTGAGTTCTAGTCCTACCTACAGAACTCTCTTCACTCTGTTGGAGTGGGTGTTGAAGATCAAAAGATTCCAGATGAAAAGTGCTTGTGTACAGCAATGCAGGATTCAAAGCACATTCCTATATCAATATCAGCCCAGAAACACATTAAAAGATGGGAAAATGACAAGATTTTGGAGCTGGTTTTGTTCTACGGTGTTCAGGATGGACACCCATTTCATTAATGAGAAAAATGGAAACACCTATTAGGATTAGTTTGGGAATAAAATGACATCTGTAGCTCACAATATTTAGAAGATTTTTTTGGCTTATATGAGAAAAGCCTTTATATCTGTTTGAACTCATTCATGCCATGCTATAGTACTGAAAACATGCCTTTTACTAGTGACATTTGAGGCATCCCTATTGACTGCTGTAAATCAAGTGGACCTGAATGCTCTACCATCCCACCCTGGCTTTTCCAGCTATTTTACAATGCAATTGTAAAAGTACAAATGAGCTGCTCTTGCTCTACACCAGCATGCAAAATGCAGTTCCATCTGTTGTTGCTGTTGTCGTCTCACCATTCAAATAAAAAGCTACATTTAACTGTATTTATAGGGATATAGAACAGAATGGGCTCCAAGGCCACTGTCACTGTGTCACATCACGAAGGGCAGTAATTAAACAGAGGGACTCAGTATTTATTTATGGGAATGCCCACAGTGCATTGGCACTTTGCAAAGGGAGAAGGAAGCATCACGCCCCCTCTGAAGAAATCACAGTCCAAGGAGCAGGATGTGACACTAAACACAACCAAGAAATTATTCTAATTTGAGCCAGCATGCCTTGTTTACCCCTTACTATTTTTTGACCTCACTGTTAATATGACAGTTTCTTTGTTGTTGTTCATAGAAAGCAAAAAAATGAAGGCTTAAAAACCCTATCGTCCAGCACAATCGGTGAGTAGGTTCATTGAGAATAGCTATAAAGCCTTAAACAAGCCCTTTATTTTGTGTTTTAAGAAGTGTCATAAGGAGTTAATAGGACACAGCTGTACAGGCTCTTTCTAACAAGCAGCTTCTGTCGCTTTGGTCACCACAGGTGTCTGTGTAACCTGCAAACTCTTATTACTAGTGTATCAAAGTTGTGCTACTTAATAGATTTCTTTAGTAAAACACAACAAAGCAATTACATGGCTGTTGATCGTCAGTCATAAAAAACCCCTCAAACACAGTTTTTCAAAAGAAACTACACTGCAATTTTTTGTCATTGTAAAATAAAAGAAACTAGAGAATTAAATAGAAGAGCAGACAATAGAACAGCAGGTAGTCAACTGAACTTAGCCACTACAGATGGTTTAGAAATAGTGTTTCCTTCTACACCAACTTGTGGGATAAAAGAAAAGGAGGAGGCTCCTTACTGCCCATGAATGGCAATACCAAAAGACTTAAGCAACTTCCCAGTCTATGTATTTGGTCCCATGAAAGAACCTAGATGTTTCTTTTTCCTCTCTTACTTGCTTCTTTTTTAGAAAAGTTTTCATCTGTTTTGGCAACTGCTTGTTTCCATAATCTTTTACTCTTCTCCAGAATAACTTAAACTAGAAACATTGCTGCTGATCCCTCCAATGACAAAATGCAGAAAGTCAAGTGAGGAATTCCTGAGAAACACAAGCATCATTTAAAAAGTGCATTAGAAAAAGAGATTGTTCCATTCTCCAAGTTCACTTTCAGCAAAGAAATATTAACTATAATTTACATCGTTAAGAACAGGAATGCATAAATGCTCTATTCTAGTACTCCACAAGAGAAAGAAACATAAATGTATAATTTTAATTGTTCAATAATCACTGGAATTGTATAAAGAAGTGGGCACCTTATTCCAGCCCAAATGACAGCTGCATCTTTTGGACAAAAGTTAGAATAATTCTAATTATAATAATATATGCAAGATATTATCCTGGCAAGACATTATCCAATCATTTTCTGGGTAAATAAAAGTGATGAAAAAAAAGGACCAAGTTAAAAAACCAAACAAGTCTGATTTATAAATGTAATAATAATAAAATCATTATTTTCAGTAGATTATGATCATCTGGTAAGTAAGAGAGAGGTCTTAGTACAACAGTAAGAAAAGTTGTTGGTAACACACAAAAGGTGCAGAAGGAGGTGGAATCTACAGTTTTCATATCTTTACTCATCAGTAAGATGATGGACTCTCTAACACACAGGATAGCTTTTATTATATTAAACCCAAAATATCTGAACATTACCAAAGGAACATTCTGTAAGAAAACTGTAGTTCAAAAAAGTTCATATGAATTACAAGCTTTTAATTCTCTGCATAATCTGTTTTTAATACTAATTTATTGCATGAATGTTATTTTTAAAGTAGGATTTTCATTAACAACAATAGTTATTATCCCAGACAGTTCTGATGCAGTTACACCAACATCCACACAGTTAGTGTCATATAATATTATGGCACTGCAATGCAATAGGAAAGGACATCATTTCTTGTAATATTTTTTTCCTGCACAGAAATAAGAAGTCACTTTGCAATGCAAACAAGGCCAGTCCAATTCTCAGTGAACATCACTCACAAAGCTTCACTGATCAACTGAGAAGTTGATCATGAGCATGAAGTTTTTAGTTTAAAAAGATACCAAGATAGCCAGAGATAAGGGTCTTCCTTGAGAGAAAAGCTGCCCCACTCACAGTTCAAAGAATCTTACCTTGCTCTGTTTGCTTCTTTTGTCATGTCCCATGCCCAGGTTATGAAGTTCTGACTCAGGTAGGAGACAATAGATTCAGCACAAAGCATTTGTGAGCAGAAGACATTGGTTAGTACACTTTCATCGTGGTGGAGGTAGATAGCAAGAAGCTTTCTCTGCAAAAGACATGGGTAGAGATGAGAGAAAACTTCTTCAGGCTATTTAGCAATTTAAAATTGCTGCTGCAGATTCTTGTGTTAGTACACCCAGTGGGGTTTACCAAGGGTAACAAGTAACTCAATGTGCACACACAGGGGAAAAAACCCCATCAGATTCCAAGTCAAATGGTCCATCCCTTCTAAATATTCTCAATGTTTCCCAATATTTTATTTCAGGTACCAAAACATAATATATTATATGCTTAGAAGATGAAAACGGCAACATTTTATGAAAAACAAAAACCTTATAACAGACTTATCTTAAGAAATGGGTGAACTTTTTTGGCTTGTTGCCCAACAAAGATAACATCTGGAACAATTCCCTGAGCAAGAAACACACCTCTTGATAAAACAGCAGCTATGACATAAAATTATTATAAAGAACCTGAAAAAATGAAAGTGTATCACCACCTCTGCAGGCAAATAAAGAGGCAAATGAGTAAGAATACAGCTGCCTACAGAGGCCAAACTTGCAAAACGATACACTGGATGTTCTGGCAGGTTTCCATCCAGCCATACGATGTGGGGAGGCTTCACTGCCAGCAGCACTGAGCTGTGCTGTGTCCCCATAATAATCTCAGACCAAAAGGTGGTCTCAACCAAAAGCCAGTCTATGTCCATGCAAATCTAGAAAGCAGGTTGCAAAAATACATGGAAACTATGAGCTAGTTAAGGACCTGTATCTGATATTCAATGAATTATAAATATTATTCAGAAAATTACAGCTTTCCATTCCCCCATACCCATATATGTTACTTACTTATTTTTAAAATATTACTGGAACATATTTTTGCTGAGATGATATGGTAAATGGTATTTTCAGACTTTTATTTCAAGTAATTTCAAATCTCTTCATCAGAAGTAACACTGAACCCTAGATATTGGTGTATATTGATACAACAAGACATAGGATGCAATTTTGAGACAAGCTGTCTTTGAAAAAAAACCCTGTATGGTTCTCACCTCATATACTGGCTTTGGACAAAACTGAATGACTGTTTATAAAAGGAAGAATACATTTGAACATTAGACTTTGGGAAAGGGATTAGTATTTGCATTAATGTTTGTCTAATTTAATTTAAATGTTCTTCAGAAACACATACACATGTGCCAGGAAGGACCATTAATAAGCCCAACATGCAGAGATCCATATAAGTGCAGCCAACAATGTTGACTGAAACTAAACTTGAAAATCCAGGGCACTGATGCACAATATCATGCAATAAAACAGCATTTCTGTGGTGATATTTAATTTAAAAAGAAGAAAGAGGCAGGGGAAGATCAGGCACTGTCTGTTTTTGAGGATCAGCCGTTCTGCATTTCAAAGCGTCGATCCCTGCAATATCCAGGTTACTGTGCTAGAATCTCGACTATTATATAGCAGTTGTAAGAGAGGGAGGGCAAAGATGTGTTTACTCAGTGATTAGGGCCTTAGAATAAGCCTCTAGCTCCTAGAGAGACAGCTCACCACTTATTCATTTGGACCAATTCACAAAGCCTAGAAAGATTAAACATCCATGCTGAGAAGACAAGCGAATGCAGACGGTGAAAAAGAAATAAAAATTCTTTAAAAACTCTGAGATGACTTCATTATTTTTTCCACAAGGAAACTTTAGGAAAGTGTTTAGTTAGAGAAAAACCCACATTGACCTCTCTCTAAACCCTTAATCTTTCCTTTGTGGTGGCACTGCTTTGTGGTAAGCGGATGGCTTTGCTCTCCTCTTTTCACTGGGAGCAGACAGAAAAAAAGGCTCTTGAGAAACACTTTTACTTCCAAAGAAACAACCCCATGAAACTGTTAAATATGAGATTCCATACAACAGAATGTTTCAAAATATGTACAGTTTTAGGCTTAAAGATTTAGGGACAAATTTTAGTAAACAGACCAGGCACAAACACAATGGAGGTTTACACTGAGCTACTTCCCAAGGCAATGTAATTTTTGTTGCATCAACAAAGCTCACCGTGCAAAGACTAAACTGCATCACATAAAAGACTGTATACTTGTGCTGGATAATTCTTCCCAAATGTTAAGGGCAGCACAGGCACACTGCTATGACTAATGCAAAGAGGTAGCAGGGGGAACTGAAGCGCTGAAACTTGATTTTGAAAACTCTTAGTGGAAGCCAGGGGTATTTCTTCCTTAGAAAAATGCATTATTACAAAAGGCTCACAGCCTGGAGTTTGTTGGTTTAGCCATTGTTGTGTGGGTTTGTTTTTGTGTTTGTTTATTTTACTACCCCATGATAGCATATATTTAAAAGTAAGTTTTGGTTGTGTTTATTTCAAGCCTTTGAAAAATCAGAATAATTTTCTAGGATTCCATGATGTGTATTTTTCAGTCAATACTACTAAAATAGGCTTACAAAACCATTGAACAGTCTTGAACTCCATAAAAGAAGCCTACTAATGGAGCACTAGACTGTCCTGTGTTGGGTTTCTCAAAAATATGATTCACAACTTATATGCTTAGCATGAAAAACCAAGAAACCCACCCCCCACAATGGGGAAGAACTTTTACTAGTCCCTATGAAGGTATGGAATACCAAAAAGCTTGTAAGTACTGAATGGTACTGATGGACTAAAGTACTGATGGACTTCCAAAGGCCTTAGGAGGACTTCAGGAATTTCAACCACCAAAGGGTGTGTTTTTCAGAGTATGTGCATGCTGAAGACCCAGCAGTCATACCCTGGAATTTTCAGAAGAGGCCTGAATTTACAAACATGCTCAGGAGTGTCAGTCTCATCCATGTCAGTAAGACTTCAGGTCCTAAAAGCTTGAACTCTGAGCTCCAGGTTTCATGTTACTTCAAAGGAAAAAGGGCCATAGGAAAGAGGTGCTAACTGTTTTCAGCACTTTTGCTATCTAAATACCTTAAAAAATCCAGACCTCAGGCATTTTTTTTTCTGCAGCCTCTGTTGCATTCAGGCTGCATGGGACAATCAGCTGTGCTGCTGCTCCTTTGCTCCACCACTACTGTGTTTGCAGTGAAGAACTGCAGACTCCTGCTCCTTTCAGAAAAGTTAATGCACTTTGTACAGAATCAGAAGAAATGAAGGGAAAGTTTTCACTGAGGCAAAAAAGAGACACAGATTTTCATCAGGTGACTAAATTGGTATCACTGAGTAATGGGATTTCCAAGCTTCACAGCCAGCTTGCAATAATTTTGATACCTCAGAAGAATGTGATCTTGGAGATCACAGGATCAGCCTTCTTGGACACAGTTACTCTATCACACACAATTCTTTTTTCCCTAAGCAGAATCCAAACCTTCTCTAACACCGAAGCAATAAATCTCTGAATTTACTCCACTTTGAAAAAGGATCAAAGTAGGAACAGGGCAGATAGAAATTCATAGGAAGCCTTGTATTACACATAACAGAACAAAACCTGCTAAAGAGAAGCATTGTTTAATTCCCCTGCACCACTCAAAGGAAAGGAGAGAGACACCCAAGTCAGAAAGACAAGGAGCACTAACCAGCCTCTAACCTTAGAGAAGAGGATCTGAAACAAATCACACCCCACTCCTAAAATTGGAGTGAGATGATCCGCGCAACCTTCTGATCTCGTATTTTGTATTATACATGGCATAAAATGTCCCTAAACTAATTCTAATTTAATCTTTCTGTAAAACATCTAATCTCAAAAATCCATCAGTGATGAAGAATCCATATAACAGCAAACCACTCTCCCAGGTAAAGGTGTGTTTTAAAGCTTGATTTAGTCTACTTTCATCTTCCAACTATTTGATCCTATTATACTGTTGTATCTCTATTTCAATCAATTGCACTTGTAGTGATATATTACATAATGCAAATACAATCCAGTAATTAACACCAAACTCAAATAAGATCTATAAATCACAAGAATTGAAAGAAGAGGAAATGTAGAGTGTGGCAGACAATTTTAAAAAACCTGCCATTGTTTAATATCTAATACAGAGGATGCTGAAGAGAGACCATACCCAGAAGCAAGCCTTCAGATATGGAAGATGAAGCTACTCTTCAGATATGAAGAATAAAGGCTGTGAGACTACTAGGCTGTTATGTGGTAGCAAAGATCTTTAAACAATAATCATCCAATAGCTGAGAAATCAACTGCGGAATGAAAGGACAGAACTGCTAACACACATCAGGCAAGACTGAAAAGAAAATGCAGATGACTAACACGGGACTTAATTGGAACATATGTACTGACATCAACCATAATGTAGCTGCTTCCCTCTTCCTGAAAATCCAGAGCTACACTTCTATATCTGTTCTCCAGTTTCAACCAGACCACGTAGATCAGTGTTAAGGTTATTTATGTTTAATCAGAATGAGTAAAGTGGTAATTTCTCTATCTGTAATCTGTGATAAATTCAGTATAAAGTTAATTAGCTGAAATAATAAGGGACACTTTTCTGAGTTACACAGATAAAAACAATACAAAGAAAGCATCGTATGAAGGAAAATTCTGCTTCTACCAAGAAAAAAAAAGGCAAAAAAAGAGCTTTTATTTGAACATGCCAAATCATGGAAGGAGCATACGTTCTTCTAGGTTTTCAGGAAATAAAGCACTCATATGTGAGAGGGATGGTGCTGCCACTAAATTGAACCTAAAAGACAGAACTCAAGGAGAAGAAAAACACGGTTCATTTTCTGCCATGCAGGAATATATATTGAGGTGACAATACCAATCTGTGCTAAGAGAGATGTTTCACATATTTATTAAAAGTCAGTGGACAGAAAGGTTGAGAGAGGAGCAGGAGGTGAGCTGACAGAGGTATATAAGGAAAAGAGCTGAAAAGGTAAAGGCAATGTCTTTATTATTTCTCATAATAAAAGAGTAGCAACCACCTATAAAAATGAAAAGGCAAACAAGCTCCAATAAAAGAAAATAGTTCAGTATTATTCATATATATAGTTCAGTGAGATTCAATAAAACCATTAAGATCCAGTATGAATAACAATACTACCCTAAGTTAAGACAAATCCCTGGATGTCTCAAAACACAAGACACTCACAAACTGCTTTCAGGAACGAGGATATCTCCCCCAAATATCTTTTTAAAACATGCCCAGTATAAAATTTCTTCCATGGCATCAGTATAGGAATACCTGTGGCACTGCAGCTACTTCAGCAAGAGTAAGCTCATTCTTCAGAAACTGATGTAGCACAGAAATGATGGTTTCCAACAGCCACAACAGGTAGAGGGGAAGACTTCCACAAAAAACCAGCTTATTTGTTAATTTAATAAGTCTCTTTCTCGTTTTCTCTTCCTGACCCAATTTAAAAAAATTAGGAAAACATTTACTTGCCTTATATGTACAATAGGCCTTGGAAATAAACACACAATGCCTTTAACTATCAGACTGCAGGAGATACCTGGGACTTCATTGCCAGGGATTCTGGTTGTTAAAGGCAAAGCTCTGTATCTTGGGTATTGTATTTTTGTGCTAAAGAAAGCTACAGATTTTAAGGCAGAGCTACACTTGATCTCATTCCATCTCTCCTACCAAAAACTGGTACTGCTGTGGGAGCAGTTGCTCTAAAGGGAGAAAAGATACCTATAATTTATGTTAATTTTCACTGTTTAATGACTCAAACACACAGGTAACAAACACCTAAATTTTTTTTCATGGTGTTTTTTTTCAAATAATATTGTGTTAAATAACTATGAATTATCATCCTTTCTAACACATGAAAAGACATGGAGATTTAAATGAACACTATTTTCTTAAAAAGAATTTTAACTCATATTCTGCATTCAAAACATATGTTCTGACACAAGTTAATTTTCTTAAAATAACCCAAATTAATTTTTTTCTGGGGAAAAAAAGCTTGAAGTTTATATATAATGGGATTTGTTTTTGAGGGAAAAAGTATCCACAATATAGATTTAAAACAGAGCTGATGGCTCTCTCACTAGACCTGAACTGTAGAGTGCACCTTCTGCTCTGGACAGCGTTGAGAATTTGTCAAGAAAAGGCCAAGATCTCTGAGCACTCAAGCTGCCAAGTGCTCTCAAATTAAATCAGTTTGAAGCGGTTTTCATTAAGATGGATTGAGTGTGGCATCGTGAGAAACACTCTATCAAATGTAGTGTTTTACTTAGTGATTAAGTATATACCAGTTGATGAAGCTGCCCAAATCCTTCGTAATCCCACCACTCCAATAAACATTTAATGAGTATATAAGTTCAAAAAGCCTAGTAGAGGATTTAAACCTTCAATCTTGTTTTTATTTACTCTTGGAACTCAATTTCTCACTTCAAGTGAAGAATGCTGGTGCCTGAAGCTCATCTGTTGCCCTGGTAAAATTAAGTGCCCTCCATAGTATAAATCAGAAGACAAGACATACGGGTTGCAATTTCTCCTAAGCTTTTTTTTTTAATACTGATATACATATTTAATTATTTTATGAAATGCAATTATAAAAATATATAATAATGTATCCCTTTCCTCAATTATGAATTCCAAGAGGCAGTACAGAAAAAATACTTTGTAACAATAAAAAGCAGTGAAAATAAATGCTATTTGCACATTCTTATATCTTTGTATAAAATCAGAATGTTATAATAAAAAATAATGCCATTCCATAGGGCAGGTGGGAGGGAGAGCTTTCAAAAATAATGCAGAAAAAACCCACAATCCAAACAACATAGACAAAACCAACAAAAATATACTTTCCTAAATATACAAATATATAACTTTATCATGTTGAGGATCTGGTCTGAATACGTTGCAAAATATTAGAAATGTAAGGTGGTATGAACTTCAGATGTGCTGCGTAAATAGTATAAGAAGTACTTTGAGTACTAAAATCTAAGCAACAGCACTGCATTAATATCAAATTTTTAGAGATAAAATTATTTATGAAAATTCTTAATGGGTTTTTGTCCATTATTACACTGATACACTGCCAACCATTTCTCACAAAATGACACAAAGGGAACTTCCGGGAACTTCCCAAATCAAACCCTTTTCTTGTTGAATTCACATGATTTTTTTTTTTAACATGAATTAAGATCCACTTTAACAAATACATTTTTAAAATTTGATTTTTTAAAAAATAAATTAACACTTTTCCACTGAATTACTATGTATAGGTTTATGCTCTGGAATCTGTAAAAAGACATGAAAATAATGACTAAACTTAGAGTGTTAAGTATGTGTTAACTTCAGTTATACTGTGTGGATCCATAACACTGCACAATTATCAGAATAGCCCCTAAAATAATATAGATGCTCCTTCCAATATGAGTAACTACAGGAAGCCATAACATCCTTCATTTTAAAACTGAACATCTACCAAGGAAACAAAAGTAAATTTAAACAGCACGATTTTCTTGTTTGTGTTTCAGCTTTATCTGTGCTTAATTATGCAGGGTTTTGGGTTTCTCCTTAGTAAACTGAGTCACCAAAACTTAAATAAACTATCCCCATTCTAATTTTATTAAAATACTGATTTTAAAACTGTGCATGGAATAACAGAAACTTGAGATGCCTGGTTGGATGTACAGAAAAACTAAATAACCAAACCTTAGGTACTGGAACTTATTTGGCAGATAAAGGCTGTACAAAGAAAGAAAGAAAGAAAAAAAGCACACTGTATTTCAGAGACCTTTCAATTTAAATTTACAATTTCATTAGTCATTCTTCAAAGGAGTTACCAACGTGCAACACTGAACTTGTCAACCACAAGACTTGCAGGCTGTGTTATCTGGAGCTAGAACACCATCATTTCAGGAAGAAAAGGGAGGGGGAGAAAGAAAAAGAGTAGCTTTGACAACTAAAGGACTCCAATAAAAATACAGCCTGAATGATTAATTAATTTCAACAGCCCCCAAGGTAAGTATTTCAGTCAGTCATTTGAGTTAGTACAACCTTTCCCAAACAATAAAACCAAGATAATTCCAAAATGTAGTTCAGCTTTTTAAAACATAAAAATGAAATACTTCAGGTGATTTCCATGTCATCACTATATTAGATAAAGTAGTTTTGATACACACTTACATCTCTAGCTTTCCCATAGAAGGCTTCTTGAAAAGCAGCCTCTAATGATCCAATAAAATAAACAGGATGGCAGTCACCATATCTATTTGAGACAAAATTTCCAATTAATGGATTAATTATGAAAATAAGTAATTTCAATATTCTACCTCTTCATATATTCTGTAAACATAATGCACGGGCTAAATCTTTAGAAAGATGAATTATTGCACCTCTCTAAAGGGCAGAAGGGAAATATTTAGAAGCCAACATTCAAAAGCTCAAAGTAACAAACTATTATGTTACAAATTTTATCATAAAAACTTTCTGTCTACACTCTGTAACTTCTGTACAATTTTCTACACAATTTTCAATCACAACTTATTTCCTCTCCTTATTATATTCTTAAAGGCTAATAGATAGCTATTCTTGCATTGCATATTAATGCATCTCACATACAAAACATCATTAGAGAGGAGTGAAAACAGAAGGTATATAAACTTTGCACTACTTTGCAGCTTCTATGTGTTCAATGAAACATGGCAACTATTTAGCAGTTTTAGTGTTTGGCACTAAAAAGTTTTTAAAAACCAGCATTTCTATGGTTTTTAAAAATAGATATTAACCCAACAACTTCATCATTGTGAAAACTCTTATTGCAATTTATATATTTTTCAATATTAATAATTTTCAGCTTTTCTGTTCCTGTATATCATAATAAAATTATTATATATAATCAGAGTCCTTACCATCCTTCTGACCTTTACATAATTAAGTAATGATACTAATTAGTGGCAAAATAAATAAGGCAAGAATCTGCCACTCTAACGTGGAGTGAGAAATAATTTTATTTCAGAAGCAGCTCTGACAAAGTTAAAATTAAAATCAATTAGATTAGGATGTCTAAATATGCTATAATCCCACATGAAAATATGTACATTTGGTTTATATTTATTATTTAGTTTGTATCAAGAATAGCGCAGTTAATAGACCAAGGTTACCTTGAAGAAAACTCTGCTGTAAATTGTAATAAGGCATCTCCTTCATTTTCAGCATTTTCTGGCACTTAAAAAAATGAAAAATATAAATTACATGCATTCTTATGCAAATAGGTTGTAATATGCAAACTCATTTGCTTCATAGATATTTCATGTTGCCACCTTACTGAAGTGGTTACCAACTGACCATATAAATTTAATGAAAAACTATATAGACTATGAAGCTTTGGAAATACATGAAATTTCCAGAGGTTCTCATGAATATATTCAGGTTTTCCAAACAGCAAAATCCTCAGGTCCAGTGTAATGTGATATATCACTTGTTCAGAGCTAACACTGTGGGCTTACTTTAGTACATTAAAATGAAAGGACTGGCTTGAAAGGCTTGACCCACTATATTGCAAGTTGTCAACTATATTTGCAGTATTTTCATTTGATACAACCATCAGACATGACACTCAAACAATTCTAACATTCCTATCAAAAGGTACTTTCCTGTTTCTTATTCTGCAGGCTCCTCACACCTCTCTGCCTTCACTACTGCTGTACAATCACCACTTAATTGTAAATTAACTGTCAATTCTTACTCATTGGCGATTTCCTCAAGGCAGATGATGCTACTCCAAACATTTCTCCATCATCAACTCCAAACTCTGTAGCATCTTCAAAGTCATCTCCATCACTATCACTAACCATATGAACGTCAGTGCATTGCTATAAAAAAAAAAACAAAACAACAAAATCCACTGTAAGCTTCTATTGCAGACATTGTCTTCAGTGAAATACACAAAACAAAATACTTACACATTTCTACAGAAACTCAATATACTGCATTTTATTTTACGATTTTATACAGCATTATCAATGTGCTTTTCATAAACAAGGCCTAATTTTTAACAGTAGTCTGGCTGACAGCAGCATTATGTGGCAAAATGCATTAGTAAAGAATGAAGGAACTTTGTTTGTGCACCCACAGTTGAACAAATTTTATCCAAAGTTAATGCTATTTTCCCTCTAATGGTACTAAAGCTGGAGTAACTGCATAAGAAAAAATGAGAAAAGCCACATCTTGGTGGTTTTTATATTGGTATTTGGCATACCAATACAAAGGAGAAAAATCAAAGTTTTCATGCAGGGAACTACGGTCTCATCTCCCTCCCGTGAGATCTCTTGGATCTCATGTCCTTTGAAACACAGAACAGCTCAGAAAAACCTTGGTTTCAACTACTCAATGTTAACCTTCCTGTAAATTGACTTGTTTTCATGAACAACTGTTCCAGCTCTGCTTGACCTACAAGTTACAGTGATAGCACATTAGAGAAAACCTACACGAACTGCCGAAGGTGCAGCAAAGGGCATTATGGAACATGGGATTTCAGCTTGAGCTGATTGATCACAAGAGGAACAAAGAGCTCCAAACACACAGGATCTCTCTCTACAACAGTTACACAAAAAAAGACTTCAAATAATGAGCATTTACTGAATCAACTAGTCACCAAAAAAAAAAAAGCAAAGTGAACAAACTGAGACAGACAATTCTGAAAGAGTAAAGCAGCAATGACACAGAGTTATGCTGGTAGATCTCAGTAATAAAAAAATAACCATTAATTTTACCTGCTAAGTGGTTCAGGTATGGCTAGAACAGTGTTGTCTGACTATCTTTTAACAACTACCCAATGGCATATATCCAGTCTTGTACCCTGACCATACCTCACAATTACCTCTTATGAAAAACTGCTTATATTAAATTCATTTTATGGAAGGATAAATGTAATGGAAATTTTAAGTCAAACTATTAATAATTAAAACCAATGAAAACAGGAGTTTATACAGTCTGAAAACATCTCGTTCTCCTAACACTAAAAATACATGTTTCAATCTTCTATTTAATTTGGAGTATTTTTCAGTCTTGCTGTGATTTGATTGCTTTGTATTTTTGTTTTTTAATTCAACGAGTCATTTACCCATTTCCTTACTTTGCCACCATTATGTGCTATGGGCACTGTAAACTGATTGTTTAAAGATGCAATTTTATTGACATATTTGACAACACAAGGGATGGTGACCACTGCAAAATGAGGTTACCCTGCTTCTTCCTAGAGTACAGAGGTAAAATACAGATGATGTTCTTACCTCCTCTGACTGCTCCCTCGTTTGTACGGGTGAAGACCTTCTTCCAACTGTAAGTCGATGGCAAGGGAAAGTCAGCCCCGATGCAGCAAGAGTCATCTACAAAGCAACAATGATCATTTATTAAAGCCATAGTGTCAACTGAAGGTTGTTTTGTTGTGAGGTTTTTTAAGGTTGTTTTGAGATTCAAACTAAAGGCTGCACTGCAGAAGATGGAATTACTTAAAGAAACATAAAGAAAGAAGCCGGAAAAACTAAAATAATAAGACAAAACAAAAAACCAGTTAAGTCATTTTGGAAAGAAAAATTATTTTGAAAAAACAGTTTACCATCAGACATTGCAACAGATACAATCACACTGGCAACTTAAAAAAATATGTTTCATCTCCTTTTTGGTCATTATAAATGTCAAGGGTGCACACCATGTTTCTCATATGGACACAGACACATACAAACCCAACAGTGCTGGTGAAACTGCAGTCAAGCACAGACAGGAGGGATGCTCAGTAACCAGTGCCACAGCAGAAATAGCACTGGCTCAGAAGCACTTAATCCCTATCTAGATAACACATGGATTGATTTTACAATGTGAATAGCTTTTAAATAAAGATAGTTGACTAATTTTTGCCAGTGACAAAATATTTGATGCTGTACAATTCTTAGCGAAGTGAAGAAAGATAAGACTGTATGTTTAAAATATTTCTATTGGTTCTTTCAGAAGAAACACAGAGAAGATAGAAAGAAATTTTCCAGATCCTATAAAGCTTATTAGTATTTTTGCAGGGCACAGAATGAAAGACTTACATCACAAACTTAAAGGTAAAATACATTTCAATCATCCTTAACTAAAATCCAAGAATAAATCATAACCCCTAAATTTCATTTACCGCCATAAGCACTGAAAATACCCCATTTATTTTTTATACATAATTCAGAATGACTATATCACTTGTCTGCAAAGATTTAATTTGCTGCAGGTTGAAGCAGGCTGATTAAGCAGCCTGGTTACCAAATGAATGTTAACCTGTCTGAACTAGCCTACTGTCACATTCTCATAGCAAGGTTAAACAGAAGTTTAGCTGTGTAAAAAGCCCAGCAATCGTCTTAAAGGAAGTGAGTTATAATACTCTGGAGTAAATGAAATATTAGAGACGACATACAGGTCAAGACCAATTACCTATGAAACTCCTCTGACAAGAGCATAAGAACTGCATTCTCTGTAATAATCCACCAGCTTGATTATTATTTTTATAAGCTTTTAAAAATAAACAAAACCAACTGTTTTAAAACCTGAAACTTTGCCCTGTAGTTACCACACTATATAAAATACTGGTAAAACACACACACACACCCCCCCAACCACACACAGACTACAGTTCCCTATCTCACAGCATCAAATACCCTGACAGATGCCTGGAAAGGCTCCCGGTGTCTTTTACGTGCACATTAAAGAGAGAGTGGTAAGATCAAGCAAGCAGTTATTGTGCTGCTTCATCACTTGGCCCAATTGCAGGGTGTTGCAATTCCAATTTGCAACCCTATATTATAGTGTCAAAGCGTCTCTCAAATACGAGCTTACAGCAGAAGGGGTTCGACATCAGAGCTTGTTTCATCCCTCTCTCCAGACAGTTGCTGGAATGTTGGGGTTTTGTGCACATTTGTGTGAGAAATCACCCTCCCCTTCAGCATTTTTGAGAAGTTTTTTGCAAAGGAAAGGCCAGGAGAAATAGCTCTGCCTTCATTTCAAAATAAACTAGCGGCATCAATGTTCTTCTAGAATAAAGGTACCTTCATTCTAAGAGGAATCCTCTCACAAGATTGACTCTTGCACCAAGAAAGCTTAAGCTTTATTTTGAAATTATAAAAACACCAACACTAAGCAAAAGATTACTTTCCAGGCAGCTCAGCTTGGTGTCATGGATAGTAAACCTCAACTTTTCCTAGTGTTTTGAACACAGGCCAATTTACTGATGCAAGCACCCACTGAAGAGTCTCAGTGGCAAGAACTGTAGACCTCAGGTTGCCCTTGGAGAGTTTTTCCTTTCTAAATGCTGCATCTGCCTACTCCCAGATGGGGTTGCAGAATGTTGGATACACAAATCACTGTGTTGCAACCACCTTCCCATGGGAATGGACAAAATCTTTATACCAACTCCATAACTGAAAATGCTGGTTTGTAGCCTGACTACCTGATATTCTCTAACTATTCTCTAACTTATGAACCCATCTGCTTGTGCAAAAACTCTAAGTCACTAACTTTTCTCAATTTTTTTTTCCATTAAAATCACCTTTATGTGGGTACTAGAGCTTGAATGGGATGGCTTTCACATGCACCAGAAAAGTCATTGAGAGATGCATATGCAGAACTCGTGCACCAGTGACAAGCTAGGTATAGGTTACGAAATAAATAATACATTAAAGCAAAAATAAATACCGTTAGTCTATTTTTCTAAGCAGGAAATGTACACATGTGCAAGTCAAATGGTCTCAGAGCTGAAAGGTACACGAGGTGGAAAGTGAAACAGAATCAGAAACAGCCAAAATGACTTGCAAAAAATAACTCCAGATAATTATTGAAATGCCAGATCTCCGGTCCATCACTGTGTATACACTGCTTGTGCTTGTTGAAAGTTATTTGGCTTCTTATAGCTTTTTAAGATAATAAAATTGAAGACTTCAAACATTCCAGGGAGAGCAGCAGCAGGAGAGTCCTTTTAGAAGACAACAGAGATATTGAATGGATTGCTATTGGTATTCAAAAAGGTAATGGTACGATCTGGACTAGAAGTGCACAAGGGTTACTTGAAATAGATTTTAACTACTAAAAGAAAGACCGCTACCAAATCTTACAGTTTAGAGGGGAAAAAATTAGTCTGGTGCTCACTTGTGCTTTCCAACAGTAAGACACTAGTATTATTTGTAAATACTCAGTGTAAGATCAACTGTATTTCAATTCCCTGCATTAGAAATTGGGGGATAAACTTAAGCAATATCTTTTCTGATCCAAACATGCAGGATTCTTTGTCAACCTCCCAGATTAACCCAGAAATATTTGCCAAACCTGGAGGAGACCAGGTGCTTAAAACAATAAATTGTTCTGCCTATTAGAAAGTACTGTTTTTATGTTGAAGGTTCTAGAAATATAACTCAGAACAACCTAAAAGTGCTCTTTTTTCCAGGTATTTCATGATATGAATATGTCTGCAAGACAGAAAGAAATATTGTAATTCCAGAGTGCTGCCATCTCATGCTCAGAATAAGAGGAAAAATTACAAATCCATAATCTCAAAGGCTTGTATCTTCTAGAAAGAGTTTGTTGGCACAACTTAATTCCCACTCTTGCAGATTCCTGAAATTACAAATGAAGGAACAACCTCACTCTCTTGTACCAGTCCAGAGATACTTAATCAAGATACTGAAGATCTGAGAAAGATAAACAGAAAGAATGATACCAGCAGAGAACTCCAGCTGCAGAACTCACTCCACTTAGAAATGCTGACACAAAAATTATAAGCTCAGTGTACTGCATCAGGAAAATAGTAATTGGATATGACAAATTGGTATTCCTTATGTTCAGCCACACACCAATGGAGAAAAACAGCATCTCAAAAAAGATTTGAACGGCAACCATATCTAATGAGGAAAGTGAAGGCCAGCTCTGAGCTTTCTGATGTCTTACAGAGTAGAGCTGGACACCCAAAGTGGCCAGCTTAAGGCAATAATCTGTAAAGAACCAGACATTCCTCCTCATCCTCAATTATTGGGAGGTTGTGCTTTTCACCGGATACTTGTCATCGAGGGATCCTTTCTCTCTAAAAGGATGAAGCTTTTTTTAAACAAGAACCATTAAAAACAGCTGTATCATCCAGTAATTGTCACTTTTAAAAAACAGCTTTTGGTCTTTTA
The DNA here is from genome assembly GCA_013397135.1 of Pachyramphus minor. Taxonomy (NCBI): domain Eukaryota; kingdom Metazoa; phylum Chordata; class Aves; order Passeriformes; family Tyrannidae; genus Pachyramphus; species Pachyramphus minor. Next base: position 1,993,571 of record VYXB01004451.1, read on the forward strand.
AAAGACCAAATAAAAGTTAGCCTTCACGGAGTAACTTTATTCTTTGAGTTACTCAAATGAAGAATCCTTTCCAACTCAGTTGGAACAACTTCATATTAAAGAAGTATTTTTGGCAAAATGTTTTCTAATATCATTTATTGGACATAAACTAGAGATGCTCGCTATTTTTATCTCAGAAATTCAAAGATCAAACTATAAATCTTACAAAGCATCAGACAGAAATTTAGAGAACACTTGATCCATATGCAAAGGAGATGATTCTATCCATGATGGCAGATTTTACTTGTTCATACACAGCAAGTTAATCCATAGGCATTATCTGACAATGGCAAACCTAAACCAAAACAAAAAAAACCTTGCAGTGGACAAACCTTCTGGATTTTCAATAAAAAATAAAAAGGAATGTAATTTCTGTATAACCTGACTGCTGTGAATCAGCTGAACTATTCAAGTAGCTGCACTTCTAATACAGAATTCCATTTGTCTGTATATATTCTGCTTCAATAAAAACTAAAAGGGGGAATTCTCATAGTGTCAGTTCCTGCTGAGGTAAAGGAAAATAATCCATGTTTCCTGCCTTTAAACTCTGAGATAAGGTAAGCAAACAAGATTCTGGTGTACAAAATAAAACTGCTTGACTCTCCTTCATAGATCTCCCATAAAAAAAATCAGTTCTACTCAAGGTCAGCTTGTAGTATATTAGGGAAAAGGAAGTTTTAATAACGTACCCTGCAGTTCTAGCATCCTGAAAAACAGTGAGGTACAAGTATAACTCCAGCTTTCCAGTTGCACTCACAAGCACAGACAGATGAAGAAGCCACAGAGAGAAGCCTTCCCAAAGATGCCACAGCACATGTAATTGCCAAGGGGGTACATCCTCCTAATACATCCTTTCCACTCTGTAATGCTGAACAGGTAGAATTAAAACCTGAATACATTCAAACGTGAATGTGGGTGGGTTTACCATACAACATGCATAATTTAGATTTTTCGTTTCTATAGTCTAAAGCAGTTAAGGAACACACAGATTATCCAATCCCAAATCTTTCAAACTGACATCTGTAATTTCTGTTTGCTGGAGCTCTCGTAATCTGTCCAAGACAACCACATGCTCCACCCAGTACAGTCCCTTTCTCATCCATCTCTGTAGAGCAGTATCTTTAAAGCACCACATCCAATCAATTTCAGAACTATACTTAATGCGCTCAGTATTGATATTAATTCTGGTGAAAACTGGCAATGCCTGTTTTCCCCTTGTTGAGCAAGAGGAAGAAATGAAGGCTGAAGATACCGAAGACAAATCTGCTATTAGCATGTCTCATAATACAGAGTTCTTACTGGATAAACAACCTCCACAGCTCAGGAACTTTAGCAGCTGTTATCTCAGTATTGGTTTGAGAATGTTTTCTTCTTTCACTGTTAGCACTGCACAACCAGTGCACTGCTTAAGAAGTAAGAGAAGATTATCTCCAGGAAAATATGACAAAAAATGTAATTAGTCACCCTTTGAAATCAAATTTCAATAGAGATTGTACAAATATCTTGAAAACTAAAACCCTTCCTTTTGCCTTGAAAACAACAGTAATGCAAGCAACATTCAAAGTATTACTGAAAGGGCTCTGAAGTCATGGTGAGCTAAAGTTATCTAATTAATAAGAACAGAAGGTCATGCTAAGCTTTAATAGTCTTTGAGCTAAAGCTGTGAAAACAAGGGGAATTCTACCACAACTGCAAACTTCTAACCACCCTTGATAATTATTACAATACTCTGAGATCTGGAAGCCTTTTGTGGCTGCTATTCAGTCCTTTGGCCATAACTAGTGTGTCATAATTAGCTAACCACAGTTTCAAGTTCGAAACAAATATATTACAGAAGCATAGAATTGATATCCCAAAATATCTTTCATTGACCAGGAGGTCATCAGCTGAACAAGGGCTCTTTCTAGAGGTTGCTTAGCAGGCTGCAGTACACACATGGAGGTTTGTAATACACATATATCACACAAAAAATTCTTAATCAGATACAAATGTCCTATTACCTACAGACTGAAACTAATCCTGGTTCAAACACTCCATGTGGCAGTCCTTTCACAGTGTTCAAAATGTGAGTTGCTCAGCTTTTTCATTTACTGGTTAGTCACTGATACATGGCTAATGTATAAAGAAACAAACATGACAGAGTACATTCCATAACACGCCATGCTCAGTTATTCAAAATAACCCAAGAGCGTTGTCCACAGCAAAGTATTCAACAGCTGGTAGGTGTCTCCTCTGTGAAAATTTCACTTCTACTTAATTTGATCCTTTTTCTTGCTTGAGTAATTACTATGACATTTTTTTTCTCTCATCAGGCAAGAGAAGGGGTAAGGATAGACAGATGAGGAAGGAGCATTATCAAGGATTTAAATTTTCATATTAAACTCACTATTCTGTTATCTAACCTTTTATTACAGCATAAGCTAATTCCTTGAGGATGATAAATACCAATGATACTATGGTGTCTGTATGCATGCATTTTCTTGAAGCTAGGGGGAAAAAAGTGGTATTTTGAACACAACGATAAGAAGTTTGAGAAGGAACATTCCTGTCCTAGTTTCTCTATTATATCTATATGTGTATATAGCACTACTAGCTGGGTTTGCACACAAGGCATATTTAGGATCAAACACTTTCACAGCTCAAGTGCACTGGCAGTAGGTAAGGTAATACAACAAAACAATTCAGCAGTTTTCTACACCTTGGCTGAACAGCATGACTCCTGCAAGGGAGCCTTTCCCAATCTCCAGCTTCAGTCCATTCTCTGTCATTTCAGACCAGGCAGGTAACATCGTGCTAAGTGAAAAATTCTCTCCCTTCTCAGTGTAGATAGACTTCAGTTTACATGTCTGCAAGGTATATCCATCCTGGCTAATCTCTTCTTCCCATGGGCAGATCTCTGGAGAATTCAAACAAGCTCATTTCTCCCAGCCTACTAACAAGTCATCTATGTTTCCTCACTACACAAATTAAGTTTCCTGTTCAAAAAGATTACCACGTTAACTGTGCAGAATGGCAAATCAGAAAGAAATACTTTCAGCACAGACCTGTGCCTCAGACCTCAGGTCTTTAAGTCAGAATCTCAGGATGATCTAGGGAACTGCAGAGCAGTTCAACTGAACTTTACTCAACAAAATATAAACCAATCTATGTGGAACACCTAGAAAATAAGTTATTCTTCTTGTTGCTTACCATCGGAGCAAGACTGGTTCAGCTGCTCCACAGCTGAGGCCGCTGCTGCTCCCAGCTCACTCACATTTCCATTTTTCTTTTGCAATCTATCTTTTTTGAGGTTAAAGAAGTGAGCAAAACAAAAAGCAAGGAATATTTGTGTAGTGAAAGGGATATAGCAGTTAATGAGGCATGCAGGAAAAACTGAAGTGTAAAAGTCAGGGGGAAGAGGTAGGGCAAGGGAAAGAAGTTTTGCTTCCACACTTGAAATGAAAGAGTGGGAAGTTTTTTACTATACAGTTGAATAAAATAGTGGTTTCTAACTTCATTCATCATAGCCCTTGCATAGGAATATTGAAGCAGGGGAAAAAGAGAGTGTGGGAACTCTGGCAATTTTTTGCAGTTTTGCAAAGAATATCACATGACTTCACGCTCCTTCCTGGCCAGAGACCAAAGTACAGAGAAACCAATCCGTGCAGGAAGGAGGTGGTGGACTCCCAGGCAACTCATGCTATTTCTGAGGATACTCAAGAGCCTCATCATTTCAAGAAAGATGATGCAGTGACACGAGACAGCCTTCATAAGAGCTTGTTCTTGCCATGGCTGCAGTTCCCGGGATTTAACCAAGCATTATTAACAGTGTGTGGGCAGCTTGTTGTGCTCAGACAAACCCTCACTAAATTCCTTGGGAACAAACAGGTGATCAACATTTTCAAACCCATCCCTTGTCACTGTATAATTATTCATTAAATAATCTATCTTCTTTTCACTGTACAATCCCACAAAGTCAAAGTGATACATGATTTAAGAATTCCCGCATGTTCGTGTTTAAAAGTAATGTTTAAAGCTTAAGGAGATTAAAGGTTTTCTGTGAATTAATGTTCATGCTTTGGTTTGTTCTTTTCTCAGAAGTTAGCAAGTATTCTTTCAATAGTAGCAGATTGTAAAATTACTTCTATCCACACTGAAATACATTATATACATAAAACAAGTGATATCATGCCGAAAAAGAGCAAGTATCCCACTGTAAAATGAAGGTACATTGCCATTCAAAAAACAAATCTATTAAATGCCTTTTTTTTCATAATTGACTGAAAGAAGGGCTTTTTTTGTACTATGGAACTAATTATGAGACTCAGAAAGATTTACTACGCAGAACTGAGGGCTCTCCTCAGTCTATACTGGTCAACTAGACATTGCTATTCAAGTTTTAGTACATAATAATGAAAAAAAAAATAAATCAACCAGCCAAAGCTCATCTACTACCATGTAAGCCCTTATCCTTCCTTGAACAATAATAATAAGTGGATGTAATTCCACATTAGCCACTTTGTCTTTTGACATCAAATAGCATTAGCTGGGAAAAACAGTCAAGTATGCTTGAGGTTTGTTTGTTTTATTAAACTATTGCACAAACACGAAAATTAAGAGTAGAGTTTAAAAAATTTGACAGCCCTTGAAATTAACTTCCTCTGGAAAATAACTTCATTTTCATTGTGCATCTCCATTAAAAAAAAAATCTTGACAGGTATTCAACGTTTCATTTTAAACACTAACTGGATGAAAAAAACATCTCTAGGGTGGAGTGTGTTCAGGTTATAAATCAGTAATGCTTATTTTAACTCCTCACAAAGTGTTGTTGAGATAATTACTGCTGACAGCTTTATTCAAGGTTCATTTCACTTTTTCTACTATTTTTCCCCTGTTAGAAGTTCAGCAGGGCCCATGGGAAGATCCACCCCTCACACCTGTTAGGGTTCTTCATGTTACTGAGGCCGGTTTGGACACGTCACTTCAAATTAGCATTGTGCCAGCGCGCTGTGACAATTACTTATCGCAGGTTTAACTTGGAAAAAAGTTTCTAATCCAGCCACAAGAACAGTGTCAGAGTACGTAATTTAAACCTGTCAACACAGGTTGCAGGAAATTCATTCCAAGGATTTCAGTCATGTTCCCATGGTAGATCTTTGAACTATAATGAAGCTTAAAATCACAAAGGAATGCTGCAGAGTTAAAGCACAGAACTCAAAAGTTTGAAAAGCTCTGAACTGAAAAAAAGTGTTTTAACTACTAATAATCTTTTAAACATTGATAAACTCTTTAGATTAGGATTAAGAGATTGCTGTGCTTAATTCTCAAAAATTCCATAAGGCTGCACGTTAAAGGTATGCATCTTATTCTGCTGCAGTGTAAAGGCACAACCCTAGGAGACCTTTACATGTGTTGAAGGCAGCAGCAGGGAGAAGATGCTCTGGAATCATCTTGGGGATAAAGAGCACACAGGGTGGGAGGAGGGAGGCTGGAGGAGAGCCCACGGCACAGTGAGAAGGCCGCTCATGTCTTTCAGACACCAGATGAGCGATGCTGAAGCCAGAGCAATAACCGCTATAAAGGCAGCTTCACAAAAACACTATGAGTGTACAAGTTTCTGTATGAGCTTGAGAAAAAGTGGTGCCCATTCCTCTGGGAACACCCAGCTCTGGTACGCTGGCTGAACACACATGCCAATTTTTGCTGCAGTCCCTGTTAATCACCAGCCGTATTACTGTGCATCTACCACTCTCAGTTTGCTGGCTGAATGAAAATTATCCCTGGTTTTGATTATTTCTCATTTGATTGAGCCTAGTTAGGCAAATTAGGAATTAAAGCAGAAGGACAGCTACTGTAGTGCTTAATGTTGCTTCAAACCGCAAATATATTTAAAGGAAACAAAAAGAAAATAATATTTCCTTGTACAACAGATTCTGCGAAAAAAGAGATATACTTGAGAGGCTGAAATAAATACCCATGATCACTTACAGAGCTCATTCTTCTTCTTAGACAAAAACTGTAAATATTAAAAAGGATGAAAAATCTGCCAAGCCATTTGCAGCTATTTGAAACACAGGGTAACAGAATTAAATAAACGCTGAAAGACCTGGAACACAGTTAAGTATAGACCATGAGGCTAATTGTGGATCTTGAGTTAATTACTTTCCACTGATACGTTTTCTCAATGGTCTTTTACATGAGTTTTTTCTTTCCTCAGTCTGAACCCCAAGGCAATTCAGTGTGCTAGCCTCCAAACTCTGGGTGATTCATTGTGTACTTCTGCCTTAGGATTTTTAGTTCATGCAGAGAAAGCCAGGCTTTCACATCAAGTTGATGTTAATGTGCACTGACAAAGCAACAGTAAAGGAGCTTCATGTTTGTCACAACGTGCACTCTTTAATTTAGTAATTGCTTTATACTGATATGCAAATAATGACACATTTCCCAAATTTCCAGTTCCTCAGCGATGCTTTCACTAATTACTCAGTGGTTAAAACTTATGCATGTAAATTGGTTCAGTGAGTTTATTAATAAGTACACCTGTGTGAACTGATCTATAAAACACACATGCCTGGGAACAGGTCATAACTCACTGTAAATTCCTGAAGGTCTCAGGAACCAAGAGGAAATATTCTCTCGCTAAAACAAGATCTATTAAAACTAACAGACCTATTCAGAGATAAACTAGGATTCCAAACCTTTCCTAAGCTAAAGAGAGACTGCCTTGGGTGACAACAAATACCAGGAGTCAAAGCATTCATCCATTTGATTTTGCCAAAGGAGAAGAGGATCAAGATAAAGAAAAGAAAAGGTCAATTTAAAAAAAGGACAAGAATACCTCTAGCACCTGAAAACATGGGAAACACCAACATCAGCTCATCCATCAGTTCTCTGTGGACCACCATGTGCTCTGCACCTGCTTGTGGTATTATGTTGTACTGCTTACTCTCATTTTTGATACACTAACATGAAAAATTCAGCTGTACTTAACATGGATTCAGACTCATATCAACTGCAAAAACACTAAACACAGTTAGTCTGTCTTCCTGTATTTCCTTTCCTCAAAACTGTTCTGTTTCATTTGTTGTATTTCTATGTTGAAATACAGTATCTATTAGGTTTCCAATATTTTCTTTAAGTAACTACATAATTGCCACAGAATAATGTATAACAATTGTTTTCACTAAGTCTGATCCCAACTAATTTATTTTTTTGCTAGGCAGATGAGACAGGAAACTATTTACAGATTTTTAAGGTCAGAAACAAGTGAAATAATAAACAACAGTATAATCTAACAAACGATTCATCCAGACCACATATTGCCCACAGATATTCACAGATACACCTTGGGAACTGCTTTGCATTCACAAAGAATATCATCCAAACTTGGCACATTTCTGGTCTGTGGTGGGATGCCATTTACTTCACAACACTGTACAACGTTTTGGATGGCAAACAGAAGAGTGCCTGGATATGTTTCCAGAACTATATAATTCCTTGGCAGAGTTCAGGCAGTTGTGCTGGCAGTGCTGCTTCCAACAAACAGTTCAAACACTGACAGGCTTTTTCTGCTGCCTCTTCTTGGATATCACTATTCCAGGGATTGGATTTTTGCAGTGTTAGCTCTTGGAAACACGCTGTTACTGACTTCTAAAAATGAGCTTCTAAAAAGGGTGATTGTTTCTTCTTTTTTTGTTTGCCTTACCTCGAATCGACATCTTCTAGTGAAGTTCTGCTCTGCTTATACAGTGGAGTTTCATTACAGAGAAACAACCACCACTGTGATAATCTCCAGGAATAATGCAATTACCACTTATCAAACAGGTGTCTGCTGTACTCCAAGGAGATTATCACTTCATATTCTGCTCTCAGAAAGCACAGAATAAAAGAGAAGCTGCTACTATTAAATGACTCAGGAGAAAGAGTGTTTGATAATAGCTCTTGCCAGCTTCTCTCAGCAGGGCATGAAGTAAATGTAGTCCTTCTATAACATCTTGGCACTGAAATGAATATTTTGGTTTCTGCAAGGTGAGCTAAAGCACCTAAATAAGACCACTCCTGTTAACTCAATCTGAAGCATCTCTCTCTCTTTCTTCATTGAATATTTCAAGAATTTCAGCACCTCCTACCTTACGCCAAACTGTGCCTTTTGTCACTAGTCCTGAACAGCAACTCTGCCTGCTCCAGCAAAAACAGGTTGCAGGGCTGCTCCACAAAACACATCATCATTCAGAGATGCTTCTGTGACAATGCAATTCTTCATGAAGGTACAAAGGGATCTCTAAGCTGAAGCCCCAAAAGTGAAGAGAATGAAAACTTCTTACCAGGATACATTTGTAAGTTAAACCGTGGCTCAGTGTAATTTGATAAGCAAAGGCAATTTTTTAGCATATTTTCAAACCAGCTTGTTGAGTAGGAGTTATCTCAGGAGTGGATCTCTAAAACCAAGAGCAAAAGCACTCTCCTATGAAATCTGGGATACAGCTTAATGTACACAAGGTGCTATTACTACATGGCAAAATATATAACTGGTTTGGGGACAAACCCAGCTGAGTATCAAACACAGAGAAGGAGCTAAGAGGGTAAAAGCAGCCTACACACCTGCAGGAGGAGACAAGAGGCTACTTCACTTGGCTTGTGCTGTCCAGGGACTATAAGGGCTAGCAACTGTCTGCAGCCAGGTGCTCTGGAGAAAGTAAGACACTGGTGGTCCTGTAAAAACCTTGTGCAGTGAAGATTACCACTACTTTGGTATAAACTCACAGGAAGAAGAGTGGTTCCTGTTGCTGTCTCTGTTAGGACACAAAAAGCCCCAATGCCATTTGTGTGCATGGAGATGTAGAATGATGATGTAGATACAGTATCTTATCTCATGGTGTAATTCAGAAATCTGGATTACCTTGATCTATCCTAGAGATATTTCTCTGTACATGTGATAATTTCTATCTTATCTGCCGGTTCTGTCAATATAAGGACAGAAAGCAGTGTTGAAGCAGTAAATTCAAAGTATCAGTCTCAGTCAGTCCTTGTTTACTAATCTTAAACTACTGTCTTTAATGAGTTTTATGAACATGACACTTCTAATAAAAATAACTATCGTGTCTATGAGTTTCAAAGCAGGGACAGCTAAAAATGCTGTCTCAACAGCGCAAGCAGATTTGTCAACCTCTTGCAAAAGAAGAAAGCAGTAAAAGATGACAAATAATTACATCTATAGCATCGCTGGTGTTCCTTATGCTTTAAAACTCCAGTGACAAAAAGAACTTAGTATTGAATAAATTAATCGCTAAAAGTAACGTCAAAATTTGCTACCAGCTTCTCCTAAACAACTAAAGTTGATTACAACAGGTTATGCTGAAATGGGGGTGAATTCTCCTGATAGAAGCTGACAGAATTTTATTTGATGGAGCTTGTCTTATACTAGTAATGAATTAGACTTTTTGAGTCCTTATTGTAAAAGATGATAATGCACTCGGCAAACTCATTTAAATTGATGTTCTTGAGATTAAATGCAACAGTTATTTAGTAATGCAATTACCCTTTACAGCTTATGAGGGAAAGAGCATTTAAACTGATAGTCTGCACTTTAGAATGCACAAGGAATTAAAGCAAACAGCTTGCAACTGGCACAGGAGAGTGCAAAACTTTCCGTACAGTTATTCCTCAGGAGAAGTCCTGGGATGAAAAACCGGAACCTCAAAAGATAATCTCGTATCAAAAATTAAACAAATGCAAAATTTGTAGTGTCAAGACTTTTTAGATAATAACTTTTACTCAACTTCTTATACATATGCATTCTAAAAAATAAGAATTTTATAAACAGTAGAAAAGACAATTGAAAATTAAAAGAACTGGTAAAAAACTGGACCTTATTCCACAGGTAAACAGAATTTGGAGTTTATTAAAAAGAATTTAGGTAGTATACTACTTAGCTCTCTATCAGAAACAGGTCATAGAAAAGTCTGCATTTATACCTAGAGAGGTTATATCTCTCAGCAAGCACCAACAGTCATGACCAGTTGCAAATGGTTTCTCAGATCTCAGATTTAGCTGGAAATAACATGTACATTTTTCTGCACCTGAAATATTTAAAGAGAACTTCAGAAATCCAGATTGAGTTGGAAAATGCCAATAGGC
>VYXB01004451.1:2008725-2049057 GCA_013397135.1 Pachyramphus minor
AAGCTGAATTTCTCATTGCTGTGCTAAACCTAAAACAATGAACCAATTAGGAAAATAATCTTCAGCTTAACTATCAAGAACAAAAGCAGCACAAAAGCAACCTCTCTTCTTCTTCTTGTATTGGGCATTGTTCTGTGCTACCAAAACCACAACAGAAATGTCAGAGAACAACTCACTCTACTGACATGAAAACAGTGACCTCATGGGGAAAAAGGTTTTACCTTAAACATACCTGTGTAAAGCTATTATCCAAAAAGTCACCTGTACTTATACAAATAAAATCCCAATGTTTCCATGTGAAAACTGTAACTAAAACACCATCTATGACTGATCCCAGATTTTTTTTTCAATGCACACATATTTGAAAGTTGCTCATTCCACTTGACATTAGTGGTAATTACCAGTGAAAGTCTACAAGTTCAGTCAACACAGCAAAAATAAATGGAACACACTTCAGAAATTTTAGTATAGTATTCTAGCATGGTTCCCATTTTACAAGCTCTGCAATGTTAAAGTTGTTACAAAATTCAAAATAAAAATGAGAACAAATTGTGAATTAATTTGATTTAAATCAAATTAATTTTTTTTTATTTTCCGGGATAATCTTCAAGACTTCACCATATCAGCTGATGATATAAACACAAAAACAGATAAATTAAGCCTTTGACTGTATTAAAGTTTTACTTTTGCAAACTCATTTAAAAAAATAATGATTTAAAACTCATACATTTACTTTGTTTTCACTTTAATAAGCAGAACAGAAATAATTTGTGGCGTTAAAATTATTTGGGCACAATAAAAGCTAAGAACATGTCCTTGCTGAACGGTGAAACAAGATTTCCACGGCCTGTGTACGCCTTGTTTCCCACAATCAAATTGTCACAGCATGAAAACATTCTCCTGCATGTGGAGGTTTTGATACCCATTTCCCTGGTGAAAGTGTGCAAAAGGATCTGAAAGAGTTATTGACAATTCATACAGTATCCCATATTCCATTAGATAGTACAAGCAGAGAACATACCTTAACTCTAAAGGGAGACGAAGCAACAATGTTTTAAATTACTATTGACTCCACCAAATTTCCTGATAATGTCAGAAGACTGTAGTCTGTCAGGTTCATAAGAGACTCAAGATGATACAGGAATCCAATTATGCCAAGTCTATTTAGTTGTCCTGTTTGCTAAGCCAAAGGTTAACGAGAACTGCACTGAAAAAACCTCCCGTGGTATTACAAAGTATTTCTTATGCTGCATAACATGCAAATGAAAAAGTATTTTAATCAAGTCTTTCTTTAACTCCTTAATTGCAATGGGGCACTGTACTACAATGCAGCAAATTAAAAACTCGTGACGGAAAAACTGATTTTTAAAATTTGCCACTGAACTCAAGAGATCATCGCTAATTACTAAAGTAATTATTACTGAATATTTCTAATTTGCAAAGGAAAAACGTTCAGATCACAGAACCGCAGATAGGCATTGCTAACATTAAATCTTTATAAATAGTAAGCTATGGCCTCTAATTTTAGAGAGAAATTAATTATATTTTTGTTGGCAACACATTCAAATCTGTTTACACAGCTGACGAGTTCCAGCTCCACCAGACTCGCAGAGAGCTTTGAGGACTCCTCTGCTTCAGAGCAGATGACTCAACATTCACCAATTTCACTAAAGATGAAAAGGGGAAAAATTGACCTGCAACAATGTCGCTTGTAAAAACAGACTTAAAACAGATTTATGAGTTTTACATACGTGAGGTATCCTATTCAAAAGAAAAGGCGGGGGGGAAACATGTGAAAACTGAACAGCTGTGGCAAAACAGATTAAAAGTGTTGAGTTTCCAATTCTTTTTTGGCTAATGTAAACTAATAAAATGCTAAAATGGAACCCCATTCAAAGACTGTAATTACCACATGACACCATTCTGTTATTTCAGATATTGCACCTATCAGCCCAGATAGGCTCTTGAATACATGGACAGAGATTTATCCACTTTCTCAGCTACTGTTTCTGCAAACACTGCCACAATTATGTTTTACAAGTATATTAGAAATCCAGACAGTTTTTGCTTTTTGGTTTTTTTTAATTGACTTAAATACTTTATCCAGAGTAAAAAAAGCAGCAGTCATGTTCAAACAGCAATTCTACCTTTACAAAAAGAGAGTAGAAACAAACAGGAAAGTAATGCATCAAAAATAATGGCAATATTTAGAAAAAGCAATCTCCAACTGCATTTTCACTTCATAGAACACTCAGGTTCAACCTATAGTTTACATGAACGATTTTATAAAAATATAAAAACTTTATTTTTGTATGTTTTTCTTAGGTCACAAAATCTACATACAGCATAATCACATAATAATTTCAGCCTCTTAGGCTTTTTTTAGTGGATTAGTTTATTTTGGTTTTTTCTAAATAAAGGCAGACCTCACTAGCTGGCATTGGGAACATACCACCATGAGAAAATTATCTAAACAAAACTGAAAGACATACTATAAAACATGCTGTAGGGACAACCATGCAAGGAAGCAAGTGAAGTATTTAATGGAATTCTGCAGGGAAGTCCCACAATTTCATGAATTTGTAGGCAATTCACAGGCAGTGGATTCTGTCACCAACAGTGACTCTCCACCGATTTCAGCTGGAACATCTCCTGCTTTGAAGCCAGGCACAGGATCAAGTATACACATGGTGATCTAACTTGGTAAAATACCTAGATGTGCATGCAGAGCACACATAAAACCCAGGACTTGTTCCCTGAAGTTCAATCACTGCAATACACTTCTTCAACTTCCAAAATGCTGTGCAGCTTTGCTTCAGTCTAGAATATGTCTCCTTGTCCAAAACATGTACCGAATATGATACAAATGAATAATTTCCATGAACTTCAGTAATCCAAATCTTCAGTGTTTGCATCTTTCAAGACAAAGCTCTGAAGTGCGTGTAATGTTTAGTTACTGCATGTGAGAGAAAAAGCTACTGAGGGACCCCCATCAAAAATCCAAGTCAAACCAGCTATCTGCAGGGAGAAATGAAGCAAGAACCCAAGGTACTCACTGAGTCATCTGTGGCAGAAGGTGGCCAGCCTTCCCACAACTGGTGACGGACAGGGATACTAGTCAGGTCATACACATTCCGCTTTACCTGGTAAAAAATTAAAAATTAAAAAGAAAAAATCATCAGAATTTCCTGTAGCAAAAGCAATACAGGCAAACTGCATTGTTTTCAACATACTCCAACTTCTTTATTTTGTTTTTTTCTAATTATCGTAAAACTGGTTCCTTCAACACTGTGAAGGCTCAGATCTGGTCCACAGGTTTACACACGATACTTCCAAAAGCAATTGAAAAAACTATGTTATAGCTGTCAGCAGAAAAAGATATGAGCTAGCACCCTGCTAGCTAGGAAGCTGAATTTTGTAAAAATGGTAAATACTAACATAACCCATAGAGATAAAGGTTTCACATTCAAGAAATGAATGAAAGATGATTCTAAAATACCATTCTCAGGAAGATAATACAATCAAACAAAAACATCCGATATAATTTGATTCTGCCTTTTAAATCAGTACTTGCTGTAGCTTCAGCACTGAAGCACAGTTGAGGTTTGACTCCACAGTAAGTTAATACAAACACATGGAATGTACATGTGTTCCCTCGAAATTTGTCATTTATTTTTAGTACAGGATATATGTGAAACATCTGGCAGTACATATTCATCTACAAACGTGTTTCCATAATGAAATAGCACCAAAACTTTATCTGGATTCTCTTTAGAGAGAAATGCTGTATGGACCCTTTCTTTCAAATTTTGCACACCAATAACTGGATGAAAGAATACTTGTGCAGACATTAAGTGGTGAAATAATTGTTCTAATCATTGTAAAGACCCTCAGGAGAGCGAGGGACTGGGCAAGGATTTCCACACATACTCTTGCTCACAAATGTTGATTTGGGCAACATTCTTCAAAAGACTCTTCAGTGGCTGCAAGTTTGCCAACAAATACATACAACTGAGAATATATCAAGATAAAATAAAAAGAACAGTGCTCTTACTGTATTTTCAGATCTGCCATTCAATTACTGCAGCTAATTCTCACTACTTTTAGTAGAAGTTTTTCATACTAATAAAGTGCCCCTTAGTAAAAACTGTGAAGAACTGTCTCACATTTCTGGATAGATTTAATATATAGACCATGCAGGTAATAATTTCAATACTCTCATTAAAGCTTTATTAACATAAATATTCTGCACAAATAAGTGGAACAGAAGCACTTCAGTTTATCATCTAAGAGTAAGATATAATACTTCCAACTCTTGAGTCTGTATCTGACTAAAGGATGAAATTTAGACCATGCTGGTTCCTTACCTGGACATTTCAGTATCATAATATACATTTGGGTTGGAATTTCAGCTCAGCTTTATATTCACTGTATGTTTTAGAATCCTTAAGATATCTCTCCATTTTTTCTAAAACTGGTAAATTGATAAAATGATACCCTTTATGTTAATATTGGTTTTGTTCAGCAGCTTTCACAGGGAGACTGACCCGGCAGCTAGGTTTTGATTAAGAAAAAAATTACATCTATATTTTAACTAAAAAAAAAATCTAAAAGTGGACTTCGTTTTAGTGCTTCCTCGTGGTATCCTTGATAGCTCAGTATCAAGGTAGAGATGTTACTCTGTACTGACCCCACAACAGCCCACCAAAATGTAGCAATCCTCATCTGTCATAACAAGAATATGGTTTTTGCTGGTTTAGTTTTCTTGCATTAAAAACCAGGATAAACTGTCCCTGTGAGATATTTATTGTCCAGTTACATGTCAGAAAGTCTTATTAATATTATTTTCACAATATAAAACTCTAAAAGGAGCTATTTTTAAATAACAAGTGAAACTTATTTACAGAAACATGGGATCAATGGGACTGCATAATACTGTTTTCAAAAAGCCTTCAGAAGTAAAAATAAATAACTCGGAAGTCACATTCCTCAAATTCCCTTTTAATTCCAAAGCACAACAGAAAGGCATTATGAAAAAAACAGTATTTCCCTTCTTTCATTAACTCATCTGTAACTGCACTGAATTCAATAACATTCCTCTGCTATTCTAAGCTTGAAAGGCATGCTCGGGGTAAAGTGTTATGTTGGTATAAAGCACAATGCCAGACTGATGTGCTGGACAAAAGTGATCAAAGTTGAGGTAATTTTAGCCAATGCACAAGTATTCTGCTGCATTATTCTACCAGAATGACATCTGTTGAGCAACTCGTCGCAGAATAAACCAGTTGTTATAGACAGGCCTGGCTGGGTAGAGGACCATGTAAGACTGATTAGAGTAATGTTTGATTAAACAAACTGCTTGAGTTAAGATCATAACTGGATTTGGAATTCATGCCAAAGCAGTCCTCTTTCAAACAACAAGCCACAATCAATTATTTAAGATAAAATAAACTTGCTTTTAAATAACTATTTAATTCTAGGTTTGTTTGATAATTAGAACACTATTACGAAAGCAGATTGTAAAATGTTTTAGAGATTAGAATATTTACCAATCAAGTACAGAAAACCCTTTCTCTTCATTTCAGCCTAAAGTTAAAAATTCCATAAGGAGGAAAAAGTTCTAAAGATTCACATAAAGCAAAACCATAAATTGCTCCTTCACTGGGCCAATGAAATAAAAATCTACAGCCACAGTCTTCATGCAACTGAAAAAAAAGTTAGCATAGTACATGGAAAAAGTCTGTGTTAAGGCTTTTACCTATAAATTCAATAGGAGGCAATCAGAGGACCAAAAACTTTCTGAATTCGTGTAAAGCAAACTCTAAGTTGTAGAGCCATCCACTGAGCTACATTTATTGGCAAACTTTTTGGTCCCCCACCTTTGATCAGCTTGAAACACGAATTGGTGGCATTGTCTTTGTGCAGCCCTGAATTTCTTTTCATAATGTTCAGATGCCATGGTGACTGGTACATTACTATGGCAGCCACCCTTCAGATTATCATCTCCAGAATATATGAGATCACTTAAAAACAAATTAAAGGCACATCTATTTGGTTTCACAACTCAGCTGTGAACAGTATCAATACAACCATTTAAACCAAAAAAATACCCCCATATATTTCAGATGAAGTTTTACTTGGAAAATTATAATTCCTGCAGAATGCCCTGCCTTGCAGCTATATAATGATGCTGGAAAACCACATGAAGTTTTACCTTCTGGTAAAACCATTTTCACTGGTGTTAGAAGGGAATTAAAATATTAAACAAGATTTAATATTTGAAGAAAACCCGTACATCAAAGTAGCCAACACACTGAGAAAACTTCCCAGATACAGGCAGCGTTACTTTCTTATCCTTCACTGGTTCCTTTAAGCAGATGAGTATGCTGCCTTAAAAGTAAGGTTAAACACAAAAGATAACTTCATATCAAAAATAAAGTGTAATACAACATTCAAAGTCTTTCCAAATTCATATTAGTAAGGATAAAATGAAGCAAAATGCATCACAGGGCAGAAAGTCTCTATCAGGTAATGTGATGATGACGACCTTCTGGTGCTTTTACTTAGCAAGAATAATCAGATACTTTCTTTCCTCTGAATTAGGAAAATCTGAAATCTATTGTCAAGGAAAAATCTAACATTTAGCAAATAATTTTTAAAAAAATTAAATTTATGCTGAATCATCAAAGAACTTCCATGTCTGAATCTGTATCTTTGAATCACAACAAATCACAACACAGTTTAACAGTAGTTTCCCTCAGGCTGTTTTCTGCTTATGCAGGTACAAAGTTAATTGAAATAATGTAGATAATGAACTTTTGTTAGTCTTATTATTAAATATAATTTATGCAAAGCTGTAAATTGGCTGAGATGCTAAAGACTGTTCCAGGCACATAGGCAGCATGAAAGACAGTGCAAAAATGAGTGCATGAAAGGCAGACAAAAGGAGCAATAAAGTCAGAGAACTGTGAGGAATGTGGAATGTGAGTTGGGGGACGCAGGGAAATGAGATCAGATGCAGACAGACCAAGGTTTCACAGGGCACTGATAGTACAGCGAGAATCTTGACTTTGACATTGTAGCAGAGAAGAGGCCAAGACAAGTAACCAAAATTTTTAGGAGACAGCAACGATACAGATGGGGCAACGACAGAAAGAAGCACAAAGTAAGCAGAGCATTTTGGTGAACAAAGATGGAAAGAAAGGAGAAAAACCCAGCTAAAGTGATAGGATTCAAGATTATAGAGGAAAGCCTTTAACATTTCTGCCAGGCAAAATTCCACCGACAGATAGCAAAGAGCATTGGGAAACTGGCAGCAATACATGGGAAGCAGGGACAGAATCTACCAAGTTTTTAATCACAGAGAAATGTCAAAGGTGATAAAATGGTGAATTTGAAAGGAAAGCAATGTTATCAATAGCCATGAACAAAAAGGTAGGTGAGATTCAAGGGTACCTTCAGTTAACTATGGACTAACAAGCATTATTATAAATACAGAGATGTAAAACTATAGAGAAAGATTTTCTGAATCAGCATCTCTGCTACAACCTATTGCAATAGACTTGGTCCATGGTGACAGAAAAGCAGGGGACACAAACTGAAGACGTCAGAAGGGAAAATAACAAATCAGAGATCCATACTTAAAACTTTGTCACTGTAAAGGAAAAGTATTTTGCCTTTTATCAGGAAAAGGATATCAATAAATCAACAAAAAAACTGAATTTCTCAATTTTAAAAAGTGAGATGTGCAGTAATTTTTTGCCAACAACCCACAGGTAGGATATATTCATATCAAGTAATGTGATGTACTCTGTGAGTCACCACTGACATTAGCACCCAAACCAGAACTCTCAAAGTACTTTCCCCAACACTCCTTTAAAGGGAATGGTATAAATCTGCTCCACTCACAATTTTGTCTGCATTCTTGTATTTCCAATACATAATATAAAAAACTATACTAAAAAATAAAAAATGCAGGTTATTTAAATCATCAAATTTTCCTTTTAGTGTAGGCTTTAATTTGGAAATAATAATGCAATTCTAAATTAGGTTATCATAAATGATAACCTGACTCTCCTTTTAGCAGCTGACTGAAGTTTAAACTATGGAATGCCTTCAATTAGTGAATTAAGATGCCATAATTAGGCTATTTTTAAATAACAGCATCTGTGTCCCACAAATTTTATACCACCTAAACTCTCTAAGGAAGACTCTCTATGCTATTTACATTTACACATACCCAACTCACTCTGTTGTAATCTAAAGGAAAAAAATACACTTCCAATGTAAATATTTAAAATCTATACACTGAATGCAAAAGAAAACCTCACCTGCCCAAGCCTACCAGCCAAAAGTCAGTTGGGATTCAGCACTTTTATGAAATGCGTAGGAACTCAGTTGTGTGCTTTACAATACATTCTCCAATTAGTTTTTTATTTCATAGCTCTTCCTCTAAATTACTATTCTTGCTTTTAATACCTCTGAAAATATTTTGGTCTTTATTTATTAAGTGTTCTCCTTTAGTAAACTAAAACTTCAAAACCTTGTTCCTTGTTTAATGCAGAATAAATTCTAAGGTAATACATTTTAATTCAATGTCCAAAATAGCTCATTGCTTATTTTATTATGACAAGTAAAACTGAAAACAAATGAAAACACCAAAATGTGTATACTTCCTGAAAGTAGTATTCTCTTCCCTCTGATTAGGACTGTTTCATTTTCAAATTAAAAACAATATGCAATTTCAAACCTTCCTAAATGGCCCTAAGAGAACTGGAATGCCCATTGTATGTCAGCCACATACAAAGCAGAATTCATCAGTGAGTTACAACACACAGAGAAAAAAAATCAATAGAAAATTTTTGCTATGTTTTTGTGTACCATTTTCCTGCAACTGAACACAATTTAACTACAGAAACACCACTAAGGCATCCAACTTTCCCTTTACTGTGTACGGAAAAGTATTCAAACCCAAATAAACCCAGTTCAAATTATTGTTAAAAATGGGTTGTACTGCACTGTAACACTCAGTAAATCTTGTGCCCATATCTTCATTTCACCTTGGTGAAATCATTCAAATTAACTTAGGCCTGGCAAGTAATGTGTGATTTTTTGTGACACTGCTGATAAGAATTCAAACCAAGGCTAGATATTAAACACTGAGAAAAAAACAGCAAATACCTTTTTTTTTTGTTCCCAACTCCTTTAATATCTAGAAAAGAGATTGAAGAACAGGAATTTTGCCTGTCATGGTTGGAAAGGTGGAGTAAGAACTTCATATATCTAGAGATTAAATGAATACGAACACTATGCTCAGTTTGAAAGATGAGGCAAGGAGAAATAGGGAACTACTGTGAAAGATTAAGTGGCTGGATAAGTAAATGCAAAGTTAATGTATTACTATGCTGTTATGTATTTTTTAGTGGTGGAGGGAGGAAAACTTTCAGGAGAAAGAATCAGTAAGCAGACAATAACAATGATTCACCATAATACTTTAGTAAAAAACAGCTCTTTTAGGACAATTAGGTACTAAATATGAGGAACTAGCACAATTTCCAGAAAGACGTACGGATTCTTTACTCCCCAGCTAAACACTTACAGCCTCATTCCCTGAGATTTACACCCGTCATAGTGGGTCATCAAACAAAATTCAAAAAAACAACCCCCATTACTTTCATTTCACTTTTGTAAATTCTTGAGGACTATAGCTAGTCTGAACTACTTATGTGAAATTTTACTGGCAAACTTTAAATGTCCTACATTAAGAGAAAATAAAATGGTTTTTTTCCTAAATTCTTTGGCTGTTGTACCACAGCTGAGACACACCTCCCGAGACACTCCCTACTCCCTTTACAGCCTCATTGAGCAACTGTATTTCTGAGGTGTAACACTTAATCAAATAACTAAGAAATTTTTCTCAATTAGAAGTTTTTCTCAGAAGCTCATCTAGTTTGGGAGTCACCAGATTATTTAAAAATTCATTAAATGTAACAACACTTAAGATTCATTGCATTTTGTAAATGCTTGCGAAGAAGCCTTTGGCAGTTTCCTTTTAGTAATAGAAGTAACATTGTGAATAAATTACTTTCATAGATTTCACAATTATTCATACTTCATTATCCTCTACTTCATTTGTTAGATGTCCTATTTTAAACCAACCCTTCCTGGATGTCATTTGACCTTTTTCAACAGATCTGGGCCAAGTGCATATCCTAACGCTAGAACTCATAATAAAATGGATAATTGGGTAATACTAGTATATTTTTGTGGTTGAAACTTGCAAATTTTGAAACAAAAAATAAAAGCAAGGCTATAACTAAACTTTTCTGAATCTTCCGACGTGAACTTCTGATTGCCTCGTGCATTTTATTTTTTTTTTTACACGTCTACAATATAATCTGAAAAGATGGATGTTCCTAGTATATGAGATGTTCCAAACATGACATGTTCCCTCAAATATTTAGCAAGATATTTTCCCAACCTCAGTCTCCTGTCCAGACAAGGTCTGAGAATTAATCTGAGCTCTCTCCAATGTACCAGAAACTACTTTTTGCCACTGCTTTGGATCAGCCTTCTCCTGGGCCACAGCATGTGGCAAACGTTGAGTATATTCACAGTATTATATTATTCACTATATTCAAAATCTACATACAACTGCCTGTCTTTAAAATACCGGTTTTATTCTCAACGCCTCTGTTTTCTGACAGCCTAGATGTATATTTTAATTCTGTGAAATAAATCTCTTTGCTGATCTCCACTTTTAAATCCCTAAAATGAGCTATCCTTCTAGAACAGCATTATTGCTAAATGCAAATTACAATCTTCTGAACTTGATGTAGAAGTTACTGATTGCTGCTATATGGCCTGCACTGCACAAAGGCTCAGCCCACATAATTATTATTATTCATTGCTTGTAGTGCCTAGGAGACCTAATTGTGATAATCCCCTCTCAACTTAAAACTGCATGACCCTTTGAATTTTTTAATAGAAGGTTAAAAGAAGAAACAAATTCCTATAGAAGAAGAAGGGAAAACACATTCTTAAGAAATTGAGGCAAGAGACACGAGTATTTGGAAAAAAAAAACCCCACAGGAAAAAAAAATCATTTTAGCAGCACACAAGCATGAGGTTGAAATGGGGTATGAAAGAATTAGAGTGTGAGCTGGCTGTGACATTAGAGATTGAAAGGAAGATGTGATTAGGGTTAAAGAGATCAAACAACAAAGACTTACTGCCAAAACAATTTTACGAATTTATTTGAAAATGCCTTAAAGACTTCTACTAACAAAATAAAACCAATGATACTACTCGAAGTTCGCCTGTTTGCTTGTTCTACATGCAGTGCACTGACACAGAAAAGATACATTTGGAAGTCCTAGTTTGTTTTTCCATTCAGTAGGAATGGTCATTTGAGAAAATATACTTATTAGTTGCCTAAATGACAAAACACTGCTCTGTGGAAACTTTTGACTGATCTCTCTGCACATTCTGAAAGACAACATGCAACTGCTACTCAGTCATCTACTACCAGATCACTATCAACAGGCAACTACTCTTTTGACAGAACATTCAGCTGCAATATGAAGGGTAAATACAGTTTTTAATATTTTTACTCCCAAGGTCCCAATGCCAGTTGATTTTATGTCCTGAAATGTTGATAAATTGCTAAATATCTCCTATTTTGCTGCCATTAAAAATTTTAGGACCCTTTAAACATAGTGGGACAAACTCTGGAAGACTACACTCATACAAGATCCTGCATCTAGCAGGAAGAACAAGATCTTAGTTTCACTACAGAAAATGTTACTTTGAGTTACCACCTTCCAGAAGATTTCAGAGTGCTTCACAAAGCATGACAGAAAAATTCTGTGAAGTCCAGAGGGTTATTTTGGACTCTGCTACAGCCCAGGGCTGTAAGAGACCCGAAGCTAGACAGATAAAACAATATGTAATCTGAATTAAGGTATCTCTAGGAGTAAGATGGATATGGAAAACATCAAATTAGAAAAGCACAATTAAGATCAGTTCTATGATTTCTGGAGCTAAAGAAAGCCATATGAAAACCAGTAGTTGGAACAGCTGGTCTACTAAGTGCAACAGAGGACTGCATCAGGGTAATAGTTTGTGTCTGGGTTAACCTGATGAAAGATCATCAGGAGTCAAGAGACAAGTCTTTTCATATGGATTCCATACTTATCAGACCTAATGGATAGTCCTAATAAATTATCTCAGAGGTTAAATCAGGAACTTGGAGGAAAATGTATCTTGACACTTACTGATCATGAAGTTAAGTACATGACCCAGACTTTGATCTAAGCTATTTAAAACTGGTATGAAAACACAATTTAAACTATTAAATACACATTCTGTCCACCCTAACATCTGTCAGACTTACTGGAAGTTACTGTCACTACTGGGTAATGGTAAACTATGAACTAAGGCTGGGGGGTAAGAAAAGTTACACAGGATTGGTCCCACCTTGTCCTCATCACTTATGCATATACTCGGACTACGGCATAAATCAGTGCAATTTTGCAGCTCCTGTCTTACAATCTGTTTCACTTCCTCTGTCAGAAATCAGTGACAAAAATTGCTCTTCAGCAATACACCTTCCTGCATCTTGTATTGGCTGGGTCATTTCCTTTCTAAGGAACAAGTTGTCTTAAGTTATGCTACAGTGACTACTGTGGACATAGGTTCCCACTCATAAGGACATTACAGATTATTTCTAGGGTCTGAATTATCACCAGAAGTGAAAGAGATCATCAATGGGACTCTTGCAGTGGAAAAGAGATTCGTTACATTTTCATGGCTCTCATGTTCTGAACAAAAGAAAATTCAAACATCCTCATCTTCTTTTAAAAAGTAACTGGGTTGAAACAGTCTAAGCATGATAAATATATATATACTGGTCTTTCATCACTTCCCTACCTGGCAATT
Organism: Pachyramphus minor; assembly: GCA_013397135.1. Classification (NCBI taxonomy): domain Eukaryota; kingdom Metazoa; phylum Chordata; class Aves; order Passeriformes; family Tyrannidae; genus Pachyramphus; species Pachyramphus minor. The sequence goes on from VYXB01004451.1 coordinate 2,021,665, forward strand.
TTCAAGAGTTTCAAAAGTAATCACTCATGTCTAGTCAGGAGAATGGAAGTTAAATGTCCAATTCTTGCTGCATTTAATCATAGCAAAGTGCACCATTTGTATTCATACAGGGGAAAGGAAAAAGAGAGAAAAAAAAAAAAGGTGGCGGTGGGAACCAACCGAAAAACCAAAACCTTTCCCTTGAAATTTTCTTTTCAGTTTGGTCCTATCATCTCCCCCAATCTCATATTATAATTCCAAGAAATACGCTTCGTAACACATTTAATTAACTAACAGTGTCTTCCTCCACTCCTACCCAAACATGTTTCAGAATAGAACCTGGTTAAATTTCAGTCTTCGAAAATGCATAAACCACATGTGCTTCAGAGCACCCCTTATTTTAAGTCATAACCCTACCAATTTTGGTCTAAGAAACAGAACATCACCAGTATTTTGTCATGTGTTTTTACTGTCTCTAGATAATTTATAAAATACATTTTTATGAGAGAGCATATTTTATTGCTACTACAGACAACATGAAATCTATTCAAATTTTTGTAATTGGTCAATAACTAGGAAATATTTGCAAATTTATATATGATATGAAAGATTAGTTCAATCTAGGAATTTCATTAAGCAAAGTACCACAGACATGCAGAGAGTTGTGCAATCCTTTCATACAAAGAAGTCCTCAACACCTCTAACTTCAATGTTTTACTTCTCTCTTCCCACCACTTTTAGACTTAAAGGTCACAGCAAGCCTGCTGCTTAGTGAAGAGAGATGGGTAGACTCACTCTGCAGCCCTTTTATTCCCAGGACCTGCCAACAAGGTCTATCTAAAATGGAAGATGAGCCACAGATATAAAGGGTTTTGTGCATTATATTAATTACCCAAAACAAAAATTATGAGCAAAGTGTATTTTCTCTAAAACTCGCTGGTATCATCACCACACAAAAGGGAATATGGGTCATCCAGAAACCCATCAGTAACTCAACTGCTGCCCTTCCTGGTTCACATGGGTTATTGGAATCAGGTAGTTGGCAGACTCTTACATGTGAAAACTCTGTAGGAACTCTAAAGTAAACCATGATATTTTTTCTCAGTCATTGTAAGTATGAATTTAATAAATTATTTGATGTGGTTGACTTTGAGTAGGTAATCTCTTCATGTTATTCAGAATTGAAGTTAAAATAAACTATAAAACAAGGTTTATTGAGCTGTCAGTCAACCTTCTACTAACAAAAACACTTCTTGGTACATCCTCCATTTGATTTTCATGTCTGCCAAATCAACACTTCTTTTGGCATTTACAATATTCAGAAATAATCTGAAATTAATTTTTGCTTTAACCAAGTAATGGATGTTAGTTTCACAATGGAAAAGACAATTATGCAGACAAATCTTAACAGTGCATTTTAAGAATATCAACATACACACATCAATTACAAGTACAGTTACTAATATTACCACATTTAAGGTATATGCATGTAAGGTGCCCAATTATACCATTAACAAGCAGCTCTCCTATATAAATATACACTTTTAAAAAGAGAATTCAGTCTGTTTAACAATTCACTAACAAAGCTATTCCTTAGCTCATCCCTGCCATAACCTGCTCTATTCAGAAACATATGGGAAAAGACATTAAATAACCAGTGAAAACCATGGACTTCTGGTATTAGTGCTACACATTGCATACCCCTATTCATTATTCCACCTCCCTTGTTTAATCTATCATTAAGACTCAGTGACCCTACACTAAATTTAAAGCAGATCCTTCCTTCCTCCCATGCCTAAATTCACATACTTTTCTAGTTGGGGATGCCCTCAAGTATTAGCCACTCTACAGGGTTTCTCTAATCTCAGCTCTGAACTATGTTGTGCTATAGAAGCAAGAAATTGCTGGTTTACGTCTTTAACTATGGAATCTTCCACCCAAAAAAACACCCCTCCTTCACTTAATAAGATAGAGAAAAATCTTTCATGTACAACATATTTCATGTGCTCAAAAACTATATATTTCCCTCTATATGTTATAAAGTGTATTATTTTCTAGCACTGCTTCCCTGTATTTGTGTCCCAAACACAGTTTCATTGGAAGCAATTTTAAAGCTTTCAGAAGTTTATTGTTACATCTTATAAGAGTTAGATCTTTATTTGCAAAGTCATTATGAAACAGGTTTCTAATAAACAACTTTTTAAAAATCAAGAGAATACGATGACAAAAAATAATCAGATATTTGATTTGCTTTTGGTTTTTAACACAGGAACTAAAAATACATAAAAATATTAAGACCTCTACTGTCTTTCATTTCTTTTTACTGACACAGTTCATAGTTTAACAGTAATGGCATTATAGGTGAAAATTTACAGAGTTTTCTGAATGAGGGACAAGAAACATTATTGTTACCATCTGTACCCTTGTCTTTCTCTCCCACAATAAGGTGAAAATTGATCTGCACTAGGATTTTAAAAAGTTAAAGACACATAAGACTGTGAGTGAAGCAGAGATAAAATTCTGTTCAGTTAACAAAACAAATTGGGCAAACGTGCAATCCAAATCTAATTTTTATCTCTACCAAAAGAAGCCACACAAATTTGGTTTGGTTTCACAAATAATACTATTTTTAGAGTATTATACCATGTTTAAACATATGCCCTCAAAAAACAGAATAAAGTTGAAAAGAGCAGCTGCAACCTGACTGAAAACCTCAATCTGAGTTCTGTCTGGCTCTTATTTCTTTAATTTAAGTCTTTCCCCAAACAGGTCAGTACTTGAACAAGTTTACATGAGTCATACGTGCTAGTAGAATATAAAAAGATGATGGGGAAAGCAAATTAGTAAGGTTCAAGTTGTCAAGTTATCAAGTAACAGAAAAATATTAGGAACAGTTAAAATAAACACACTAAGCCAAGAGCAACACTGGAAAACCTGAAGTCCAAGTTCTACACAGGTGTAGACACAGAAGGGTGAAGGGAAAGTGTTACTGGAGAATGAAAATAAACAGTAACTGTGAACTCTGCAGATCCGGTACATAGAACAATTTGGAGACAAAAATTATCTGTAAGCCTCTCCAATGAGGAAGTTTTCTTTACAAACAGCCACTCTTTTCTGAAGAAAAGAAGCCCTGCAAAGGCCCCAGTTCTGCAATCTCTAGTTCAGACCTTCTTCTGGAACGAGATTTGGAATTGGACTGCTTAAATTAAAAATGTAAGTAGTCTACAATATCGAAATCCCATTTAGAATACCAAAATTTTAAAAGAAAACTACATTATCTTGTTCCAATAAGAGCAGTGCACAAGTCTCTCTCCATGCAACACAAGTTTATTCACTGTACCCTCAACAGTGGCCACCTTCTTGAATTGTCTGGCTTGAATAATCCAGAAATGCACACTGCTGAAACCACAAAGCTGTTTCATGGTAGAGGTCTCAATATTTAATGTACAACTAACTGCAATTTCATTAGTGTTTGACCAAACCACTACAGGGAGTTACCTCTTCTGTAGAATCACATCTTCATAAAGCTTACCATTCATACGCTGCAGAATCACAACAGAAAACTTAACGATCACTTCAGAAAATGAGCTAATATGAAGCTATTCTGACCATTTTCACTACTTTATTGTGCAAACTTGTCATCTCACTGAAATGGAAAGATCTGAATAAAGGGTAACTTAATCAAATAAACATACATATTATTTTCTTTATTAAGTATGCAGTGAACACTACTCCATAGAACAAAAAAAAATTACTTACATTACAGATTATTAAATCTCAGCTACTCATTCCCCCCCAAAACACCTCCAATACTGCACAGAATTAACACAGTCCCCATCAGAATTCCTTTATCTAAAATAAAACTAATAAAACTAGAAACTATGTACTGCAAAACAGTACTCTTGGATAACCAACACTAGGATCAGAAAAGATCTGTTCAGTTCAAATTAACACATTTCTATAAATCAAAGCAAAATACATCCTCACTTTCATTCCTGTTACAGAATTATCACTTTAATAGCCAATAAAAAGAAAGACCTAATGAGGTATTTCAGTATCTCCCAAAGAAATATTTTTCAGCTGTGTTTTTCTTTTAAAGTGCTTGAAAGGAAAAGAGTAATGAATTGCTCACATAGTCTTTTTTACTATTCTAACAAGAAGAGAGATACACTAAGTCTTCATTTTTTTCACATACTTCAAGGTATTTTTTGTCTCACTGCAACAATGGCAAAGGAAACCTCTGACCAGAAAGGACAGTTACTTAACAGCAACAGAGAAGAGCTGCTTTGAGCAGCAAACCTCTTTGTTTCCACTAATGGAATGAGATGAGACAAAGATTTCTTGGGTAGCTAAGGGATATCCGAGAGCTCTGCACCTTAATATCCAGAAAACAATCCAATATTCCCTGGAAATAAGTTTCCACAGGACACAAGAATCAAGACCTATACCAAAAAACAGGTCATTCGGTTATATCTTGTTGAGTTTCCAGAACCACTTCTACCTATTAGGATGAACATCCACTACTGCAGATGACCAAGCATCCCTTGACCCTGAAAGCATCCACATACATCATGGGGTCCACAGATTTGAGATGGGGTAGACAAATCTGTTCCAGTCCAGCAATAACAACCTGGAAACTTGAAGAAAGGACTGAGAGATTTTGCTCGTCATTCACTCGCTCTGAGAAGATGCCCTGGACCTAAAATTGTTTCCAACAGGACAGTGAAATCATAATCACCTTTCATTATCTAAATGACAATACATAAAAGAAAATTAATTAGAGGCACATCCAACAAATCAATGTATATAACAGGCAGACTAAAGGCACTTAAGGACTAGAATACAATTATTAGCACTTTTTTTGTTGTGTCTGGAACTAAAAGATCAGCCTTGAGCAATCACAACCTGGAAAGCTTTGGGGATATCCTCCATGGTCTCTCTTGTCAGAAACCGTCCAAATCAATTGGGCACACAGTCCTTTAGCAATCACACAGATACACCAGAAGGAGATGGGCCTTTCTGAAAGACCAAATACTTTCTAAGAGAGAAGTCAGGTCTTTGAACATCCTTAGTAAAGTGCAATCACCACCAGGACACTGGGGTATGTGAGGCTTAGGCACACACACTATCAACAGCAGCTGAAAAACATTTCATAAAGTGCTTGTGGGCCAGTGAGCTGTCACCCACCAACCATCAGAAAAGGGAGAGAAACCTATGTATGTATCCAGTCACATGGAATGCATGACTGATGAAAACAAACTTGGTGAATTTATGTTGCAACTTTGTGTTTTTAAGTAACATGTGCGTGAATAGCAGTCCTGACACACTAAGAACCAAAAAGCTTCTTAGGCAGAAAATGAGCTACAACGTACAGAAAGGAATCTGGCACAGATTGACCTCCTCAAGCAGCAAAACCAGCTCAGTAACATAAAAACTCTCCACATGAACGCAAAAATAAAGACATTTGGATACCCTACTTTAAAGAGAGGGTATTAAAGATCCTCATCTTGTGTTCATTTTGGATATTTGGAATAGTTTCTGCAAAATTCTCTTCCCTTGAAATAAGAAGCCATTACTAAAGCCTGATGGATTAGCAGACCCAGAAAAGGCTTGCCTGCAGATGTCTTATGAAAACGAATTCCTGAAAAGCAGGAGGAAAAACCACTGCAGGGATGGCAGAAAGCCAATAAAAAGCTAAGAGCTGCTGGTCATGGTGTCACAGTGACAAGCATTTTAAATTGTAATCCCAGACCACGAGACATGTGTAATCTGTCACCAAATCTATAGAAAAAATGGACAGATCAGACTGGAGGGGAAACAGGTCACTCCTTTCCAAAATATTAAAAACTTTTTGGAAACTAGAGATTGAGACACCAGTTATTGGATATAAGTTCATCCATGGTGGCTTTGCCACTGATCATAACCTGACTGTGATTTGCAAGGAAGCCGTGGGAGCAGGAAATTATTTAAAAGCATCTGCAGTTCATTCTGCTGCACATCTTTGACCTTGTTGCAGACTCTCAAAGCATGGAATCAATCTGTGCTTGAAGAAAAATCCTGTTACTCACTGAAATTCAAAAGTTCAGTTGCATGAGTGACAAAAAAGATCCTGTTTCTGGACTTTGGTATAGAAATAATGTCAGAAAAAGAGGGAGCTTTGGTTCATTTCATCACCTCTTCAGGAGAGATATTCCAGATCTAATCCTTAGAAATGGGTCACTAAAAGATTAGAATCTGAGATGGAGATTTTGATGCTATGCTAATGTCACATTATCTTAAAAATACTTTAAAATGCACATGAGACATTAGCCTTGGGAAAGATGTAAAATTAACCTGCAAGAAAGCTCCAGAACCATGCAAATGAGCAAGATGAACAGTAGAAATTACAACCTTACACTTTTGTTTTCCAGTATCTGTCTCCGATTTAGCAGATCTTAAGGCATTTTTACTGTGCAAGGATAGAGAAGGATAGAAAAGCACATTTCAGAATAAAAACTGCGTAGAAATACTTGCAAATTAAATGCCTCTTTTTACTTTCATCAGAGCTTTCCTTTTAAAAAGGAATCAATAAAGCTTCACAAGAGTAAACCATGTGCGGTTTGTTCTTCCTGCATCAGCATCAGTACCAATTAAATTCTGAACCCTAAATCTTTATTGTTTCCTATTAGCTGCTAACCAGAAGGTACACTGTGGTTTTCTGAGATCCCAGGCTGAGACTTGCTGTAGCAGCAGTTAGAAAAAATGTTCTTGTTTTGACTTGTCTGCCGGGTAAACTTGACATCCAAGCTACATGGTGGAAAATAAATACATAATACCAAGATGTTAATTTTACAGAAACACTTAACTCTTCTGACCACAATTAACACTCAGAGGGGGAAAAAAAGCCATTGACAAGTCTGCCTGGGTCCTGCTTCTGCACTGCTTCCCAGGTTCCCTTTCCAAGTGGTGGCTCGGCTCCTGGAGAAGTGAGGCTGCCACTGACCCCAGGGCCGCCTTCAAAGCAGTACACGGGGAGAAAAAGGGGAGCAGAGTGACAGGGAGTTAAATACAGCTACAAAATGACACTGGCTCCCAGCTAGGATCCAAAACAGAAGCCTAAGGGCAATGGTTGCTGAGAACAACTCATCCCTCTCCTCCTCCCTTTCCCACCCTCAAGCTCTGAGAACACCTCTATGAGGAGATCAGGACACAACTCGCAGAACACAACAGTTTAGCGGGAGCTACATCCTACCTTTGCAAACAGACAGGAAGGCAGAATTGGCCTTACATTTATGATGCTCCAAGGTCTTTATTTTTTATAAACTAACCAGAAAAGGTGCATTTTGGGAATACAGCTAAGTTTGTTTTGCACAAACACTGCTCCAGATCTCTCACACCATTCCCTAAGAGCACACAAGGACTGCTGCAAAACTGAACTCCTCCAAAATACCATGAGCCTCATGATATGGTAGAATATTTTTCACAACTATTCTACAAAAGTGATATTTACCACTAAACTGGAAAAAGAACTGAAAAAAACCCCAACAAGTCATCATTGTAACAGTGGTAAAACATAGACAGAGTGCTTACAGAAATTAACAATGTTAACTATTTTTGTTTATGATGAATATGAACACTAAACTTTCTAGTAATTTCTAATGTATTACAGTATTACTTTCTAGCAATTTCTAATACTATACTTGATTTGCCAAACAGTCAGAGTGGAAAACTGACTTCTTTTTCCTTATTCCAACTGCATGACAGTAAGCTGGGCACAATTCACAAACTGGAGAATAAAAGAATGCAAGGAATTGCGAAAGAGCTTTTAAAAAGAGTGAGAAGCAATTTTTTTGTCTATGGAACCATCCTAAGTCAAAGGACTCATTTTCACTGAAGAAGAAAGTCATCATGGAAAGAAATCGATGAGGAGACACTAAAACCTTGAAGAACATGCCACCTTTTAAAATTTTATTCATTATTATAATAAAGGTAATAATGTGCTACGTGAAATGAAGAGACTGTGAAAGGTCCTCAAATCAAAGTCCTTATTTATACATCTGAACATGTGCCACTTCAGATGGAAAACATGAAGTCCACTACACTGTGATGGCAGGAGCACTGACAGAAGAATATGCTTACACTGTTTAGTACATGTTCCACCTACACTTGGTGTAACTTGGCGTTACTTTATTGCTTCACAAGTGGCACAGCTGATTTTAGTACAGCCTGAGGTTTCTACTTCCTTGTATAATGAAGATGGAACAAGTTCTTTTCCTCATCACTACAACTCAAAAACATTACTAAAGGTGACACAGGACTTTAAAATAGTCTGAGACCTCGCAGAACAAAATGGCAACGTCAACAAGTGCCAACTAACGACTGGCCAAACTCAAACAGGTTCAAGGATGTTAATGCCTATCAAACCTTAATAATTAGGCAATAAATACCTTTAAATCAATATATTTGGAACACTAATTCAAAATTATTAAAGAAGCAGATAACATTCACAATTAAAATGCAGAGCACATAATATGTAAACATCAAACTCAAAATATTATTAATTGTTATATACTTCTCATGTATTTGCACTACACACATATTTCAAATGCAAATATTAATTTGGAGAGAAATACCTACTGTATATGCACACACTGAAACAGTTTGCTCAGCTATACTGCATCAATGGTTATTTGACGAGTTATAGCATCACAAACTGCTCATTTACATATTCAGCTATTCTGTCTGGTTTTTCCATGAGAATAAATTAATAAAACAACTGTTCTACAGATCCATACTAACAGCTCCTCCTCTGAACCACAAGGATACTCATAATTATGCAAATTCAGTGTATAAAACATACACCAGCAAAAAGACACCAAAATTTAAAAAATGCCTCCTTTCTAAATCCTAGGAAGGTGTAATATTTTTTAACTATGAAAGTTAACATCAGCAATAATGATTTAGTTGATAGGAAAAAAATGATATTCATATAATAATCAGTGAAAATTCAGTCTTTGAAATGCTAACGTGCAAGCATTGTACTGACACACTTGAGCAGTTTACAAGTATAATCCAACATACTGCAAGCACTCTGCATTGCAAAAAATAGACATAAAAAGCACAATACTTTAAAAGTTTCTGATTTACATTACGTTTTTCTGTATGGTATTATCAAGAGAAAACAGCATTTAGAAAAGTTAGGCCAGATACTGGTATTTCATTTAAACAAGCAGCAATGAAGAAATGCTTTTTAAAAATTTCATTAAAACCTGCAAGAGTCAATAAACCAGAAGATAAAAAGCAGAAACGAGAAAGTAGTGTAAAAGATGATGTGTGCGGACTAACAGAAAATTAAAGAAACAGAAGGAAAAGAAATCTTAAAAAGAAGATGAAAAGAGAAAAAGATATAAAAAGACACTGTTTACTAAACAAGTTAAATGACCTACAGAGGAAAAGATAAATATATTGTAAGTAAAATCTGAAGGATCCTGGATCTGAACTATAAACTGACACAAGGCAAAAGACACAGAATGAGAACCGAAATTGGATTTTCAGTTCTCTTCTTATACCATTATCTTGCGACGACAGATGCTTATTTCAGACTGCTGCTAAAATTATCCTCTGCTTCAAACACTTCGCACTTCTGTTTCAGAAGAAGCATTTCACCTCCCAAGTTTTATTGTTCCTCACTTCAAATTGTTCTCAAAAAAAAAAAAATGAAAGAAACACCATGCCAACATATTCCTCTAAGGGAAAAATTGTTCCTTTTTGGGTATTCAAAAGGCTTGTTTTATTGCTCATGGTGATTCTTTGCATGACTACTCTGCAGTGAGTTGAAAACACAGGAGGTGCACTTTTCACTTAATCTTTCATTTATTTGTTCCCATTCAAGAAGAAAAATTTCTGTTTACAGAATTATGAAAATATTACAGTGTTTCTGCTACAGTGGAGGTTTCCCTATGGAGCAAGATTTGAAAATACTGGTTGGCACCAAAGTACTGATGCAGATCTAGTCCATGTAAAATGGAATTGCATTTCACTTCAAACACATGCTCCTGATCTTGAGCCTCCCACTTGTCCAACCTACTGCATTTCAGCTTCCAGGACGGAGTGGCCTCAGAGCAGACAAACCAAATATCAGTAGGTATTTGGTTACTAAACTAAAATAGAAAATGTAGAATCCTGAAAATTCAATTAATAAGAAACACTCAGTCCATAGGACTAGCTAGAAATGGTCACAATTAGAATGCCAGAAAGATAAATAGCACAGATGTGACATCCTGGTCACCAATTGGTTTTCTCCGCAGACTTTTTATTACACTGACCTGTGTGATATTGGAGCTACAGCTGTGAACCACAACTTGGTGGTTTGTGGGAAGATTTAAGGAGGAAAGACATCTCTACAGCAATTCAAGTTTCATCTCAGTCTACCACTCTTAGTTCAATCAAAAAAGAAACTTTAATCTCATGCAAACCTCACAGAATGCTCTAGAGAAGCTCCATATTTTTCATAGGCCTCACAGGACCAAATCCTTGAAAAATTAATTGAACCTGCCTGACGTGGCAGTTTACCTTTTGTGTCAGAGTGAGAAGTTTCACTTTATTGTTTTGTACTACAGAAAAACTGTTCTCTTCCACTGTTCTGTCGCTGCTTTTTGTGAAGGTCAGAGCTTCTCCATTTTGTTTGCCTTAGTCCTGGTCTAGGCTGCCCCATGGTCAGAGTTCTCAGCTGCAGTCTAGTCTTTTCTCTGCCAGCCCAATGTCAATGCAGAGAATAAAAGAGAGCCAAGACCTTTTAAGCAGAGTGGGTGACAGAGACTGTTAGTTATAGGTGAAACTGTCAACACACAAAACCCTCCCCAGATTAATCCAAGCACTTCTTACACTCCCCACTTTTGAATTATTCAGGAATAAGTCCTTCTTGTCTTAAAAGAGGAACTTTTTGTGGTTAAGTTCAAACAGAAGTTTATGCAAGACACAGAGGGGAGATGTTGAACTGAAATTCAGCTTACAGTTACAGAGAAATTAATAACAAAACACAACAAAAGTAAGAGTTACTGGGAGAGAGTTGCTGAGTTCAGTAAAAGGTAGTCTGTCATTACAAATGAGTGAAATAAATTTGAGAACAAATAAAATTTTTCTCTTTCTCCTGGAAGAAATTGCAGAGATATTTGGGGTGCTATATTTTGCCCTGATGCTGTGAATGAAATTACTAAAATTAAGTCAGGTCTTAGGTTGTTGGGCTTGGAGTAAAGTATGTACAGCTCTGCCATGTCATATCAGACAGACTTACTGCCATTTTAAAAGTACATATTTGTAGGAAGAAGATCTCTCTTCCTTACATACAAATTATAGAAAAATAGTTTAAAAACCCTTTTTCTTTGTACATCTCATTCCCTTTTTCCTTTTATTGGTTGTCTGTTTCCAATATTCTAAGGTCTTCAGCTATTCTGTACTTAAAAGTTACAGTACCATCATAATTTCCAAGAGAGCTACCAGGCATTAGATGTACCAGGTAACAGCTACGAGGTAGAATCACTTTCCTAGGGGTAAAGATGAGTGGTGAGAGTTAAGGTCTTTGGTACACCAAATCTTTGCTGTTCACACCCTCTTCCCCACTCCAAAGTAATAAACACAAAAGAATGATGTCTCAAAAATCTTCACTGTTGTACTAAATTCTCATAGTTCCAAAAGTATCATCCCCAAAGAATCGATATTAGCACTATTCTATGCTGCATATGGCACAGTCTAAGAGAGATTCTGTAGGTAATGCAGGGGGAAAAAAAAGGCAAAAAATACCCAAGTTTTCTAATAATCTCTTCTCCGTCCAACACTCAATGAATTAAAATAGATTTAATCTTTACAGCACTGTCCTGCCCTTTCTATTATCCAGGAAGATTGAAGAAAAAAATACCCCCTTCTAACCAAACTTAAGACTTTTTCTTTTTAACCTAACGTAGTAAGAAGTCATTCATGAATTCCTGGCTATTCATGAAGTTCTGATTCCCAAAATATGGTAAGAACAAACAACATAATAAAAAAAACCCAACAAAAAGTCTTTGTTCATAGTTTAATCCCCTTTCCAGTCAGCACCTACTCCAAGCTCCTTTCCTAACCTTTCCACAGAGCCACATTACCAGCTCCTTTCCTAACCTTTCCACAGAGCCACATTACCAGTTCCTGCTCTGGATGGCTTGATGCTACTCATTGTCCTACTTTCTTGCCTTTACTCACAGTTTCTTTATTTTTTTTTGTCTTTTTTACCAGTCAACCAAAACTTGACATAATAGCAGCCACAGGAATCTCAATGTGATTTTGTTTGGGGCAGTGATACATGTGTGGTTTTGGGGTGAGAAACCAGCTGTTTTGGGTACCACATGGTCTGAAGAAAACCACATAAAGCCAGAAACCACTGAAGTGAACAGTTTCACCCAAATAACAATGGCAACACTGGACACGTGTTAGGTCTTGTGGTTTTTCTTGGTTGATTGATGTTTTTTCTAGGGTGGACATCAAAACATTGTCTACTTAAATCCACTTTACTGAGCTCAAGAGGAGCTGAAAAATGATCAAGGCTATATGCAAAACAGAAGAAAAGTCAGAGAGCACTGAACACAGAGCTCCTCTCCTTTTTCCTGGGTACAGGAGCAAGTTCTGCAGAACTGGGAAGCAACCTTTGGTCAGACGGTGAATGATCTGCTGACATGACCAAAAATGAGCACATTTCATACAGGAAGATATTTGCTTATACTGTGCTCATATCCTACTGTGAACATTGTCCTCAGAAGGTCCTTAGAATGTTGAAGATCAGCTCTTTGCTGACATGACATGCAAGTAACCACAAACTTCACTAAAGCTGGCAGGATCTTATGGCAGCTGCTCCTCTTCTGGAGGATTTGGTTTTCCTTTCCATTCCTTTTAAGCCCAGTTTGCTCCTATGGCTTTGTCTAGCTCTGTTTTAATTAGTTTGCCTCCACCATACCCAGAGGACATCTAACTTGAAGAACAACTGTACCCTGTTTTCATTTACTTCTGTGTCCCCACAACAGTAGATGCAGTCTCTAAACAACTTCTTGTGCAATGCCTACTGTGATGTTCCTCTAGTTGGACATTGGGTGATTTTATTTGCATATACATTAAATATGAATATTTACACAACAAGCCTGTATCATTTCTGCTGGGTCCACCATCATCCCCATATAACTTCCAGCATTACTGTTTTCAAAACAAGGTAAGAGCAGGTTCACTTTGGTCTGCTAATCTAGGTAGGGAAAAATAAAGTAGATTTCAGGCTTGGTACAAACCCAAAAATTGTGATCAAACTATATAGTTAGTAAATTGTTTGTCTAAATCTTTCATGTGTGATGAAAGATTATTATCATAATTCATTAGCAAATTGCAGACTTTGTAATGCAGGCGGTCACAAATTTGGCTTTGTATCAATCAGTTTAGACCAGCTGGGTAGAAATTAACACAACTCTGGGATACATAAAATGAAGTGCTCTTTCATTTTTAATTCACTGGAAACTTTGAAGGAAAAAAGTGGAAGCCCTTTAAAAAATGTCAGTTTTCCCTAACTTTTGTAAATCATTCCATTTCACTGTAGAGATGTAGAGATACAAATACACATACATGGAGTGTATGTAACTGCTCAACCAAAATAAATTTAATATAAAGTATACGGAAAGAAAAGCAGTGCAGTTAAAAAAGTCCCTTTCTTCCATTGTTTCTGAGGGAGTTGTATATGTTAGTGATCACCAGAATTATTAAACAAACACAAAACTGAATAGCTGAGCTACTCACAAGATACAATATTGCCAAAATTCCTGTTCTGGGTTTCTCAGTCTAACAAATGACCTTGCACAAAAATGCTTGTTTTGATTATGTCTCCTTTGCCTAAGCTACAAGGCTGTGTATAGTGACAGCTGTATTTGAGAGCAACTTAAAACAAATTTTATCTTAGTGGCACCTAATCCAGGGACTGGTACAAGCAGCATGGAAAAGTCAGTGTCAAAATTAAACAATGAAGGCTTTTCTAGGAACAGATGCTTTTCCCCTGCAGCTGTAAAAACCTTAAACAATCCTATACCCCACTGTCTGGTCACGCAACTATCACAAAGCAAGGCATAAATTTTGCCACTTATTGCAAATATTTGCTGAGAGCTGCTATAACCCCTTTTTAAAAACAGTAACAGGGATTTCTTGAGGGTGATTATGAGGCCATTTTATCCTTTAAATGAGTGCAAGGCTCTTCAATTTATGCCCACAATTCTTGGTACAAAACCAAAAGAATAACTTTTCAAGTTCATGTTTTACACAGATATAGGAACATAACTGAAAAACCCTAAGACACAGGTTTACTACAGAGATAGTGCTCTGAGTCACTAAGATGTTATGGACGGGACAGAGACAAACATTATTAATTCACAGCTGAAACAGCAACTGAGTGTTTTCTTTGCATAGTAATTACAGAGCAACCCAGTGCAGCACTATCATTACGCTGCTGCTTCAAGATGCTGCTGACCATTTTGGTGTTGTAACTCCAAAACTCATACATTAAATATCCTAATCACCACAACTATCCAAAAAATTACCTCTTTCTGTTACATGAATGCAATGATAAACTTCAAACTGAAATATAAACTTGTTAGGAAACAACTTCTGTAACACAATGAATATACGTTAAGTCCTCAGTTCCCAATTAAGTGAGCAATTTACAATGTCAAGAATCTAGTTACGCTCTGTATGAACTGATGGGGATTTTAGATTAGCTTCTGTTGTGTATTTAAAAGTGATAGCACCAACATGATTTACATAAGTACAATATTTTCAAATATTTTCTCACCAAGCAAACACTCTAAAATTGTGAAGTGTTTCCTTTCTTACTCAAGTTAAAAAAAAAAAAAATCAACTTTTCCAGAACAACAGTTCATTAGCACCTCACTATTTATAAGTATAATTGGGTTGTTTGATGAGAAAACATGAGAGAACACTGTGCCTACTATAATTTGCACAAATACAAATTTCATTGTTTGAAAACAAATCAGCAATTCAATGATTGTGGTTTTTTTAATATAAGTGTATATCATGCAATAATAGAAGTGATCATATTATAGTTAACACAGGATAGAAAGGTTAAACCATGTTCTAAACCACTTTAATTTACAAGCTGTAAATTAATTTTTTTAATTGCAAAAAATGCTAACTCTAATTTTTCATTTGTTATTCAACTAAATATAATTTACACAGATAACAGCGCTATGCTATTTAGCTACAGAGCACTGCTTTCCCTTTATATAGCACAGGAACTAGGGACATAGCTGTTTAATGTTCATAAAGCTGCTTAGGTTTTCTTGTCATTTCATCCTAACACCTTTTTAATAGCTAGCATTATGATAGAAGCTTGCATAAAAATTCACCACCTCGAAAGTAAAACACAGCAAATATTCAAAATCAGAATAGCAAGCGATGGTTTTAATTGCAGTTTTTAAAAAATTCAGGGTTTTAAATTAGGTCTTGATCCTCAAAATCCTTAGCATCCTTAAATTACATGAGCAAAGCCATTCAATTGAACATGATTACTTCTAAAATAGGGACAACTCACATGACTGAGCATTTACAGAGCCAAACCCATAACCAAAATTATAACAATGACTCCTCATTATTTTCAAAATCAAATAAATTGATCCTTATCCTTTTGAGAGTTTCTCTCCAATCCAACAACACTTGCGGATAGAGAGTGAAGAGACAGAGAGGGAGAGAAAGGAGGAAGAGAGATATAAACATACACACTAAACTACAAGCTGACAAACTGAAAGCTAACAGATGTGTGACTTCTAATTAGTTATAATAATCTATGCTTCGATGCTATTGGAACCTGCCTCGCCTTCCCTTGCAAATCAAACAGCTTCCTTTGGAGTTTTAAACTCTGAGTGCTTCTAAATTTATTCAAGGAAAAAAACCCTTCCTTCAGCAAATTTTAGATAAACTACAGTGATAACTTTATGAAAGGAAAATATTAAATTATAATTATCCTAAACAGACACAGTCTTGTGAAACTAACCCTACATTCATATGAAAATACAAAGCATTGACTATAATGAATTTGATTCATCCTTGGACACAAAGCTTTACCACAGTAAACTCAGTCAACTGTTGCTCTTGCTTTTATATTCATAGTACTTAAATAGCGCACTTTAAAACAAAAAAAACTCCAATTGGCTTTTCATACATCCACCCTCCCCAAAAATAACGCACTTGAAAAACCCAAATGATATGAAAAGGCTTCAAGGCCTCTTTTCTCCTTTTCACAGCACTTTTTTTTTATTTCTGTTTGCAGTAATCTGCCTTTCACTTTCTCATTGCTACAGAACAAACGAGGAGGCTCAGCACTTTGAAAAGGGGGCTCAATGTGTAATGGGTCCACTAGAATTAATTTAGTTGCACCAAATCCATTGAGCAGTGAGGTTTTTTTCTCTTCTCAAATCATTTTGAGTCGGATGCAGCCCCCAGCCTTTGTAATTCTAGTAAAGCACTTAAAGTGCACAGTAGGTGTTCATCAGGACCATCTGGTCAAAAGCAAAACAAGCTGCTGATTTTGCCTTTGAATAGAATGAAGCAAGTGTGAATTAGTCTCTTCAATTAGCACTATTACAACCTGTCAAGTGCATATTGTAAAACAGGATTATTACAGTATTGGTCACCAGTGCAATTATTTACTCTCTGCCTTTTCTTGCATATAAAAATGTCCATGTTTACTAGTTTTTGATAACTGAAGATCGTTTCTTTAATGATATGCACGTCCAAACCCACCAAAACCAAATTACAGGTTATGAAACATATTCTGTCAGGAATATATTAAGTTTCATAATTAAGTGAGAAGTAGTGCCCTTTCTTTATCTCTTATTGCTGTTTCTGTTGCAGAAAGAGAAAAAGAATAATAGTTACATATCTCTCTTTGAAACAAATCTCTACAGTAAGGTATTAAGATATTTTAAGTGCCTAATAAAGCTATCACTTTTGAACAGGTACATAAAAGGTATTTTCTCTTCATTTCCCAAGGAACTTCCTTTTCATATAATTTCCAACACATGACCACTTACAAAAAGTTTATCAAACATTTCTTTCAGCAAATACACTTTACTTTAGCAATGTGCTGGTTTTCTATAATAGAAAGGCAAAAAAACAAATCAAGAAGTTGATTTAGCTTTTTAAAGACAGATTTTTCTCTCCTTGTCCAAAAAGTCAAAGCCTGGCTTGCTAGCTGGTACTCATTTATCACTGCAGAACATTGAGGCCATCACAGTGGTAGATGTTTAAATTATGTATACTGTTGTTCTGACTCATTATAAATTGAATACAATTTTAACATGACAGATCTCTTTAAAAAGCAAACAAAATGTTCAAATTTCACAAAAATGTTATACTGCTCTTGCGTACAATCAGTACAGCAATGTATTTTACCAACTTCTCTGATACCAAGAATATTTGAACAATAGAACATTTGTGCACCTCCTATTAAAATACCAAAATGTGTTAGTCACTGATTTTTATTACAAAAAGAATAGGTTTTGACAATTTTAAAGTAAGTAAAAATTGTCAAAATATAAAACAACTGTTTCTGAAACTGATAATGTATGTACCATATCTGGATCTGTCTATATTCTGGCAAATGTATTTTACTGTAATAACTTAGCTACAACATTTAAAAGAATAACATTATTTACACACACATTTCATGTCCTCATGTCAGTGTCTGACCTTTACTTTGAATGATCTCACTCAACAACAATTGGCTTGAAAATACTTTGTTCAGATATCAAAAAGCAGATCTGAAAAAGGTACAAGACCTTCAGGAGGATTATTTTTCTGCATGCTGCAGGTAATTCATCTGCTTACCTCTATTTATATATTACATTCATTTAGGCCTTTTAGATCAGGTTTCTGCCTGCATGTTCATAGATGGTGGGTTTGCACCCTGCTTAACATTTGTCCACTCATCAAAAAAGTTTTTAAAAAAATCATCACAAAGGACTTCAAATTGTCATTAGGGTCTGTCAACATAGAATTTACAGTTTATCTCAGCCCGAGCAGTTGTAGGCACAAATAGTTCCTCCTCCTGCCTGGAGTGCTGTTGCTTTTCATATTCCACCTTAGCCAGTAAGTCTGTAGGGAACAGAGAGCAAATATATTACCTAGCACAGGTGACAGGGATGCTGAGCAGGCAGCCCCCGTTTAGATTATTGGCTAAAGGAACAGAATAAAGAGCAGAAGCAGCTACGCAGAGACAGCCAGTACTTAAGGACCCATCTTCTTTGCATTGTTTGCACAGATTTTATGTTTTATTGAGAATTATAGTGCTCAGTAGGTGCTTTACACAGTATTCTCAACTAGAATTTCCAGCAGTTACAGAATAAAATCACCAATCTATGAGAGGACTGAGGGTTCTGCATATTGAACTCGTCCACCCTTTAGCAGCCACAGCTTGTGTACGCTGGATGTTTCTGTAATCCTGCACACAGGAATCACAAAAAGGCTTCAAAGTCTGTATCAAAAGTAAAATAGACAAAGTAAAACTCCTTGTTTTTAACTTACTGGAGTTATCTAGTTTGTTAAAAATGTTTGTTTTTTTTTTCCTACGGCAGTGACTTAAACAAAAAGCAGAGAGCACACTATTGTGACAAGAACTCAAACCCAGTAAGTTTTTCACAAATTAGTTTGTCTGCTCCAGGATCAGAACACAAACTCGCTTCCCATGAAACATTTAAATATTGCCCCCTTCTGAAAAGGGCTGTCCTTCATTTCTATCAAATAATTTAACTACAACGTTCAAAAATGGAAAGTAGTAGTAATGTTCATTTCTAAATGAGAATAAATTGGTAAGATTACCTAGAAAATATGCTATCCTGACTGTGGCAATGCCTTGTAATAATTTAGCACATACCTTCTCAAACTTAAAATTAACAATTCTCTCCAACTACAGACAGCCTTTACAAGTTTTCTCAGCAGAATAAAGAGCAAGTCTTAGGCAGAAAACTCCTTTTAGTCTTACATTAGGAGTTCAATTTAAAAATTGTATTTAACCATTAATTCCATCTAATACACTGGAAATGTATTCATTTACAGCCTCCAAACTGGCATAAAACCTACTAATTTCCACTTTAAAATGCAGATCATGGAAAAAAGTAACCATGATATTTCCCAGAACAGTATCTGCACAGAATTAATTTAATACTGCAATTTTACAAGAACAAACAGATGTCAAAAACCTGTGACACAGACTAATTTGCAATTTATACCACCACGTTATTATTAAATTTGCAATTTAACTACTACCCTCCTCAATTTAAAAAAAAATTAAAAATTGAATATCCAGAATTTTTTACATGTTCCATTTCATTTTTTATTTCATTTCCAAAGATTCTCTATAAACTCAAACCCCACAACAATATAAATGAATGTAACCTATATTTTTTAAGCTGAGAAATTAAAAATTAATATATAAACAGTTACAAATTTAGAAAAAGCACGGTTAAAAAAAAAAAGGCATTTTCAAGTACCATCCAAAAATCCAACTATTAAATGAATATGCAAGAAATTGTAGAAGTAGACATGAGCACTATAGCTCCAGGATTCTCTCAGAGAAATTTTTGTCACATTTCTTCCTCACCTGACACTACAATTTCTTTGGAAAAAAAAAAAATTCATTCAAATACCATTTACTATTAAACATGCATTCTGAACAATAAAAAAAACGACAGCAGAGAACTGAAGGAATAGTAGTTTAGGAAAGCCCAGCTGAGAGCTCACTGGATTTTGCTTTTAATCCATTGCAAAATATTTATGAGGTTTTGGAAGGGTGGGAGGGTTGAGTTTTTCATATGAGTTTGGGGGTTTTTTGAGACACTTGGAAAAAAATATCTATTCCTTAAAATGCCCAGTATTAATAATAACAACAAACTGAACAGCTAGTGCTGGAGAGACAGTTGCACCCAACTTGTGGCAAGAAGTAGAACATTTATAGAATTTTAAACACTTCTTTTAATAATTGATGTAGTCATTTTGAATCTTTCTGCATAGGATATAGCGTGTGAGTAGATTGCATTAACACTGCTTAAACATTTCAACTTGTCAGTATGGCCAAGTCGATTTCTGAAATATTTGCAGTATTTTCCCATCGAAACAGTAATAAAGGTAGAATAAATATATGCCACTGCTTTATAATCACTGAACATTAATGAATATTTTATGTCTTTTTAAATCTCCCTGTTTAATTTAAAAGGGTGAAATTAAGTCTCCTCCCTGCAATATGCCAATTATCTGTAAATCAAACAATAACTTGGCCATTATACTCCTTTTTGTTAATATACCAGAAGCTAATTTGAAAACACTGAGCAGCATTTTTAGGGAATAATTGAATAGTCCTTCCTGCCCTCTTGTGGTTGGCAACTGCATCTCACACTGAGCTTCTCCACCATTACAGAAATACACCAGAAGGAAAGTAAACTATTAATTTGTTAACGTGCGAACAAGAGTGAAGAAAAAAAAAATCCAACAGTCCCTGGAGAGGATGGAAACAAAGGAGAGAAGGAAAGATATCACTGATTCCTCCAAATCACAAGGCCTAACTAGATTGATTCATCAATCATTTGTTACAATGATCACTGTATGCTAAAATTAAAAAAAATTAAATTAAGAAGCCATTAGGGAGGTAACATACAAAACAGTGCTTGTTTTGTATAATTAGACAAATGTTCACCAACCCTTTTACCTCAGCCAAATCCCCAGGGATTTCCAGGAGACTTTGCACAGACAGGAACATTCACCTGTTCAGCATCAGCTGCACAAGAAGGGCCAGAAAGCTCTTTTCATTTTAGCCTCTGAAATGGTCTTCTTAACTTTACACACTCTACTGGATGTGATGCTTAGATACAAAAAAAGGCAGAGAAAGGTTCCCTGTTCATGCTGGTGATGGGGTGTTGGGGGTTTCTTATTTTCCTTTTTTAGTGGGGAAAATAATGATTGACTTTTAAATCACATTGATTTCGTATGTTAAAATGTTGTCTGTAACCTGTCATTACCAGAAAACAAGAAAACTTCAGTGCATGTAAAGGCAGCTGAGATTCCCCTGTCACAGCCTTCTGGTTCCTTTAAGCCAGGTAAGACCCACCAGCAAAGTTAGATGCAAAAAAAATACAGCATAGATTAAAGGATTCCTGACAATATGTATGCATGTGTTTTCTTTTAGAATCTTTCCATTTTAGAATTAAACCCACATATTTTCATCATTTATTTCCATAAACATTCAAATTCTGTTTAATTGTAAAGAGTCGTTGCTTGGTCCCTCAAAAATCAAACTGATGCAAATATGTTTATTTATATTGCCACAAAAAACCAAAACAGAAATTACTGTAATAGGTTTAAAAATAAACAGTAGAAAACAGGCTTTAAGCAGGTGAAAAATCAGAATTTAGATCATAAGAATAACAGCATTCACAATGAAAACAGTTAATTACAATTTTTCAGCGTTGCACAAGATACTGCTCCTATAGCTAACATTACAGAACTTAAATTAATTCTGTCTACAATGTCAGCATGTGACATGAAAAACTTCAATAAAATCTGTTCAACCCTAAAAGACTGAGAGAAGTGTCAGACCAATAATAGCAAACATACATTTAATTTGAAAAGCAAACATTTAATCTTAATGTTTTGTAATGTGAATTCTGTAGATTCACATTTCTAGCTTGTTTGTCGTGTTTCCAGAAGGCAGTGGGTTCCATGGAAAATAACATCCAAAAACATCTGGCATCAGACAGAGCATGGAGCACTGGACAACAACCTTTGTTTTGGAAAGCAGTTTTAAAAATATGCAAGGGTCTGCTTGTTCTAAATTCAGAGAGTCCAGAGTCATACTAGAGATATTTGTTCCTACAGGACTTAACTCTGATGAAGTTCTCTCCAATATCACCCCTTGCTGGCCATTCCACAGAACGGCAGCAATGTCCATTATACACAAAACCATTTGGCTCCCAAGCCAGCAAGACTTACAGCTCTCCAACAGCAACCAGTTGAGGTGCCTATAAAATGGAGATGGAGCTGGTTAAAAGAAGAGAAGACAGAGGGAGCTTCAAGGGGCTTAAAGATAAAACGTAATTTGGATAACTCAATAAATTGTTTATGTATTTTGCTACTATGCTGTAAGAAGAAACATCTTTTCTGTATAATTTAATACAAAACCTTTTTGTTGACCAAGTTCTTTAATCAAATTACAGCAATCTTGATGATCCAGTGGATTAAAAAAAAAAAAAATAAAGGAATATCAATCAAGACCATGCAAACCCCTTTTAACAGAGCTGGCATTAACTATAATGAGCTACATTTATTCTTCAGCTGTGAAACAGCACTCACCTCCTGAATGGTACTGCTTCCTGAGAAGTTGAGGTTGTACTCCCGCTGGACTTCTCGATGGGTGACAATCAGCATGAAGTTTTGATTTAATGACTCCTGCAGGGCCCTGAAATGGTTGAAAGAAAAACAAGAAAATCAGGGATAAGCATGTTATAGCTTGTTTTACAGTTAGATGCAAAAACCCCAGGGTACCCTAAACTCTACATGAACAAGTCCAGGCACAACATTATCATCTCTCTTTTCACTCTTAAATGCAAGGAAGCATGCTGAGAATGACCAAAGGCCATTCCTGAACTCCTTCCTTAATAAGGTGACTGCAGCCTCTAAAGCTCTTCTAATGTTAAGTATTCTCAAAATCGAGAGAGTCACATTATCTTCACAAACATTGGGTGTATTTAGCACTCATAATGCCATTAATATCAGGCTTGTCAGCATATTGATGACCAGACAAAATATCAAGCTACGATGCATATTAAGAAGTGCTGGTAAATGGAACAAGGCAAAGCATGCTCTCACTTCCCTAGGGTTACCTGAAGCAGAAACCAAATGGAAATTCTTCCACCTAGTTTCATTCAAAGCACATAAACCCAGCTAATTAGAACTGGAAAAGTAACCACAGCAAAATTTCTTGTATGGGTATTAAACCTTTAGAAATAATTGAAAAAAAATCTTAAGACACAGTTTAAACAGGTCAACTATATGTTCATGTTGTCACAAAATTGGGGTTTTTTTGTGATTTTCCAGGGAATAAAACTTCTGGATGTTAAAAAAGGCATCCTGTTTGCTTAATTAGGTACAAAATTACGCAGCTATCTAGTTTTCAAAATAGAAAGCAGGACTTAAGTTACAGACATGGTGATTATGGCTGTGTACAATCTTCCACAGGCCACAAAACTGCAGCAACACTGTACCATAGCTATTGTTTCTAAATATTATTTATGTAGACTTGACCTGTTCAGTGGCATATGAAATTAAATTGGGCTTATTCACTTCTTTTTTTTCTTATCACATACACTTAATAGAATGACAGACTGTGGTGTTTTATTTCACATCTTCACTATTCCATGACACTCCATTCCTCTTAGCAATTAAGGACAAATTCTGAATGCAGCTCAGCACAGCTGTATCTTACAATACAAGAAGACAAGAAAGACTCCTAAATTATTTGAAACCTGATTTGTTAGTTTTAACTCCTCCTGTAATTACTGATCTGCAGTTTTTCTGCTCTGATGGCAAGGAACTCATACAACACTCACTGGGATGCTTTAGCAAGAGATGCACAATTTGCTTGAACATCTCAAGGCAATTTACCCCAAAAAAATATCTTCACTCAGCAATTTTATTAAAACCTGCAAAAAACTTATTAATCACTTACTACAAAATGAAATCAGGAAGTTCTATTTCTTGTCTTTTATAGTTATATGGAAAATAAATATAACATTGTCAATGCTAAGTATGATCATGTGCACGAGAGGCACTACAAATTTTACTGAAGTCATCTATGCTGAACATGACATTTTCTGAAGTTGTCACAGAGTCTTGTAAGAAAAGGCCCAAAAAAGGACTCCTGAAAAGTTGTATGCCTGTTTTCAAAGGTAATTCTAATTTGATTATTAATAATTGCCATAACCGTATTTTCTTTTGGCAAATGTTCGGTAGCATCTAAAACATCCTGCTGTGCTTTTTCAGATTCTGGTTTTTTATTTGTTTTCAGCAAATACTGGAGGCAAATGACATTTTTAATTGCTCTGAAAACAGTAATTACAGCATATGTGAAAGTCTCTGGATTCCATACAGACTCACACAAGGCTCTGTTATAGCTAATTTTGACTCTATCTGAAAAATCTGTAGATGCTAACTGATAACATGACTCATGTTTTCATTCTGTAATTGATGTAAACATAGAAGGAAACAGCCTGGTCCAACCAAACCCTCAGTCTCTCCAGTCATGGACGATACACACCCTTCAGTACTGCCCAAAATACAGCATGCTAATGAAAAGCTCATAGGAAAGGTTGGTCACTTGTGACAGCAGGAAGTATTTAGAAAATGAAAAAATACTCTTCAAACAGAGTTAATTTAAATCAAGTGCCTAAAAATTAAAAGCCTTAATTTTTGAAGTAACTAACAATTTTGACACCTCTGCTTCTGGGATTTCTAAGCAACACAAGCTAAGGTTGTTAACAAGCAAATTCTCAGTACATTTTCATAGACAAGCAGAGGGAAAGAAAAGGATGAAAATTAAGCTGGCTAAAAAAAAAAAACCAAAACAAAAAACCTGCAAAAACCTGAGGAAAAACTGGGTTTGAAAATGTTAGCAAATAAAGTGCATGGTTAATTGTTCAATTTTTCTTCTTCTTTCTTGTTATAGAAAACATATTGAGGAATATAACTTCTGCTTACACAGACATTCAGTGGTCAACTGATCTAGCCCTTGGAGCTCCTACATCAAAATCTCACATGGCCTGACAGTTGTAAGACTTGGAAAGGGAAAGGGTGGAGGAACTGATGGCACATCCAGTGGGTGGTTGGTGCCAGTGTTGGTTCCAAGTCTCCTCTGCGGGATTTGAACACGGCTGGACAGTCAGTGATGTCAGTCCCTCCCATATTCATTTTCTCCAGCAACTGGGGATGTAGATTACCCCAAATTATTTATGCCAATAGAACTCTGCTTCCCAAATATACCATGCCCTAAAATTGTATTTTCAGCCATTAACGCTAGGATAGAATTTACAATATAAAAGTATTAAAAGGAAACTTCTCGGTGACAGTAAGCTGAAGCTTATTTCTTTTTAGGTCCACACAAGTATATTGAGAAGACTGACTTTGAATAAAATGCACGTGTCTAAAATTTTGGCTTCATGTTTGCAGCTGTTTAATTTTCCTACAAATGATATTAGTTTATTACAATCTTCCAAATAAAATATCTGCATGAAAAAGGAAAAAAAAGTCAGGGCCAAACTCCATGTCCCACTAAAGTCGAGACAGATTTTTTTTTCTCTTTTTCTTCCTTTTTTTTGTTGCCATCAGTGCTAAGAGAATTTTATTAATCTAAGAATGAATTATTGGGAAAAGAAAACCAAATTCTAGAAACAGGACTAAAGTAGGTCACCCTTGCAAGCACCATTCCCCCCCTACTGCAAACCCCAGCTTTCACAAGCATTTGCTGATAGGTGATACGCTGCCATTACAACTTGTTTACCTCAGCTGAATGATTATACATTCACTATTCAGAACACAAGGCCAGGGAACCTGTATTTTTGGGCAACAATCCTCCATTTGAGGTATTCTGCTGACACTCAAAAGAGAAGTGCAAGAACAGACAAAAGAAAATAGACCTGAGCACGGTCATTGCTCTGACCAGTTCTAGCAAGAGACTCAGACATATAAACCACAAAAACCAGACTGGTTCTATCTAATGTTAAGTGACTGCCTTAATGCCTTGATTTTTGATGTACTACTTTGCTTTTTAATAGCATTTTTCCTTGAAATTTTAGTAATGTATTTTAAACTTTGAGACTAAAAGTATATCCTTAATCAATGATTAGCAAATGCTTCTTTTCATTTCAGTTTTGTGAGTTTTTACGAAATATATTCAGTATTTCCCATTAGACAAGATCTTTCTCAGTCACAAGGAGATTTCCCCCAAAATCTCTGATTTTTATATAAATAGGTACAACACAAAGTAATTAACATTTCCATTTTAAACTTACAGATTTATACAAGCTCATGTCAACAGAAGTCCAAATTTACTGTAATTACAGATTATTTACATTAAAACAAAATAAGAAATCAGTATGTAAATGTAATGTTTGTTGTAGCTAATGCAGCAGGAGGTGGTAGATTAGGTTCAAACAGCAATCAGTTAGCAAATCTGGCTAACATGTAAATGAGCAGAAGCCCTTTTGTTTACATTCTATTGCATTTTAAACTTCAGGATTTTTAAACTGTCTCATGAGCAGATGTGAAAATAAAACATTAATCTTACCATTCTTATGGAAGCTTTCAAAGTAACTAAAGCAAGGCACTGCTCCTGTCCAGCTAAACAGACAATACTAATAATTGGAGCTGCAGGTTACATCATCCTTAATTAACACTCTGCTACAGTTGATAACATACAAGACACTGTGCCACCAACACCACTGCTCTGCAACAATCTAAAGCATTCAGCAATATATGGTCCCATTACTTGAAAGATGTAATGCAAAAATATGTTATTGCTAATAATCCCCAAGGTATGCTCCTGGACTTTTAACTGTTTTGAACTTTCCAATGATTCATCAGATATAATAAAGTATCTAAGACTTTCAGCTATTAAGCATAAAAAGTATAAATTTAAAATACATTATAGCCATTAAAATGACAACAACAACAAAAAATGATGAAATGAATCTCCCAGAACACAGAGGGTGGAAAGAAGAGATAGTCTGGATGACTCAACTCTCATGCCCACATTTTTGATGTTTCTTCTTGTATTCTTCCAAACCTATTTCCTGAACTGGGTATTGCCAGCTTTCAAGAAGCATCCAAGGCAACAAAGCGAAGGAACTGCACGCTGAGGAAGTGATTAATCTAATCTGACAAAGCTGGTGCAAGGGATCTCTCCCCTTGGATGATTAAATGATGGACATTCTTTGGCATCTTTCCTTTCAAGACTGTTTTCCCAAGGAAATCATGTTCTTCTCCGCCCACCTGTCCCATCTGGCAAGTTTTGAAGAGAGTCACTAGTTTTAAGGAGGTCTGGCAGTGTTAGAAAGGTCTCAAAGATTGATTATAAATCAACATCCAAGTAGAGGAAAGGGCCCCAAATTGCCACCCACTTCAGCAAAAGGCTGTATTAAGTATTACTTGTATTACAAGTGTAGTATTTTATACTCCATCCAGCTGACCTCTGGCCAATGATCTCAGAACTACACACAGTACATGATTTCACTTTTCCTTTGACATTACCTGACTGCCAACTGGAGGCAGATACTCTATGCAAGGGGAAAAATATTACACAGGTGCTAAAAAAAAAAAAAAAAA